>JAHIAM010020744.1:0-15541 GCA_021605205.1 Aegilops longissima
ATGGACCTCAAGGATGGCGCCGCTTCGTGGCTCCTAAATCTGCCAGCGGGATCGATATCCTCACAGGTGAGATCGCAAGCGCTTTGGTGGAAACTTCCGGGGCACTCGCGCTGCCCGCTTTGCCGTGGGTGACTGCGGCGCATCAGCGATAGCCGGGGAGACCCTACGATACATCGGTACTTCAACAACGTTAGCCTCAAGATCCCCAAGGTTTGAGACGAAGCCATCATCTCCGCGTTCTCGATGGCGTCCGTGATGTCAAGATGAAGGAGGAGCTTGCCATCCATGAGGACCTCTGCGGCTCGGAGATGTTCAACATGGCAACCAAGTGTCAGAGAGGCGAGGAAGGCGCCTCTCCCTCCTCGAACTCCCAGCGCCGACCGGAAGACAAGAAGGTCAAGGCCAGGGCGTGAAGCACAAAGGGGCTGCCGTACTCATGGCTGAACCAGAAATAAACGCGAATCGACCACGAAATCATCCAAGGGCAGCCGTCCATTTTGCGTCTTCGAGCGTACAGCCACAACACCAATAGCTGCTCGAGGAGCTCGAGGGCTATCCATGATGGCGCCTCGGCGGCGCCCCAAAGCGCGGCCGAGGCTACGACCGTGGAGGAGAAGTGGAGGGCGGTGGGGCGGCTTGGTCCCGCCGAGTGGTGTGGCCAACCTCGCAGGCTGCTGGCAAGGCCAGCCTCGCGGCGCCTAGAGACCAACCTCATGAGACCGTCCTCGAGAAATCTGGCCTCCTCCCTGCCACCACTACGAGAAGGAACAACCACCACCACCAGGACGGGGGGTTGGAGGCTTCCAGGAGCCTCGCGCCATCGCCTGCATCTTGGGTGGCACTCAGGCCCCAGCCTCCTAGCGCATCTTCAAGCAGTTCGCTCGTGAGGTGAACGCGGCCCTCCCTAGGCTCGAGGCCACACATCCGCTCAGGTGGTCCAAGTGCACCATCACGTTCAGCTCATCCGACCAGCTCAAGTGCGGCAACTGCCGGCGCCCTCCCGTGCTTTGCTTGCCCATCATCGGCAATGTCCTTGTCACCAAGACCCTCATCGATGGCAGTGCGGGGCTCAATGTTCTTTTGATCAAGACATTCGACCACCTCCAAGTGACATATGATCAACTACATCCCACCAAGCCCTTCTCGGGGTGACCGTGGCTCCACCACCCGATAGGGCAGATCCGCCACCTGTCACCTTGGCCAGTGCGACAACTAACGCCAAGCTCGCCGACTTGACATCGCCCATCCACCTTCCGTACCACACCATCTTTAGATATCCGGCCTGGCCAAGTTCATGGTGGTGACCCACCATGGCTACAACATCCTCAAGATGCGAGGCTGACATCATCACGATGCTTGCGAGGAGAAGGGCAGGTGTGCTCCCTTGAGCACGCCTACCGAACTCTGGCGATCAAAGATCAAGACCACGAAGGCGCCATCTACCCTCGGGACTGTCCCCAAGAAGAAGAAAAGTAGCTGCTCGCCAAGAGCCTCGGGGAGGCGGTGTCTCTAGCGCACCACCTCGGGACCCAGCGCCCAGATGGGGCGCCTCCCTCCTTGCATAGGAAGGCGCACCCGACCTCCTTAAGTGAGGCTCGGGGCTTTCTTGGAGGGCCTCGGCTTAGCCAGTCACAAAGGAGGCACTCGGGCACCACATGGAGGCATGCTTCATTGCACGCTTCCCCACAAGGGCACAAGGCACGAGGTGCAGGTGCTTAGGATTTCATCACCAAAGGCGACCAGGAGCTTGGAGGCGAGAGCCATCTTGCTGGCGACCGCCCTTGCCACCTAGTGTGGCCCTTGTCAGCAAGGACAATGAGTTCTGCGTCTGCGTCAACATTCGAGAGCTCAATAGAGCCGCATCCCAGGCGCTTACGGCCTTGGCGTTGGTTGGTGCGAGGTCCACCTCACAGCTATATTCGCATGACTTTTGGCTTGCGAGCAGCATTACCTTCTAAGCGTCGCTGCGATCATCATAGTTGCTGAGGAGGCCCGAGCTGAGCGGTCTGGCGGAGATGGCGATGGTTCTTCACGAGCATCCACGCCTCCGAGCCTCCAGGTTCGGGACCAGGCGGCTCGTGAGGTAACCTCTTTAGCGCATCTTGACAACCGACATCTCTTGACAGCGGTGCGGTGACATTTTCCAGTTTACTCTGTTGGGGGCGCCCCTCGGGCTGCAGTATCCCCAGACCGCATGGGTCTGTCCCTGCGACGTGTATCTTTCTTGCATCTTCCAGTCGCTCCGCTGGGGGCGCCCCTCGGGTTGCATCATCCCCAGGCCGCGTGGGTCTGTCCCTGTGGCATGTATCGTTCTTGCATCTATCAGAACTAGCTCTGCCTCCTCCCATAGGCTGATTCATGTTGTCACCTGCTCGACTGCCGCCCTTCGCGGCCTCCCGCATCGCTAGTCGGCCTCCTGCTCATCCCGCAATGGGGCCTACAAATGTTGGCACGGCGCTTGTGCTCGGTCCGTCCACCTGCTGATAAACTGAGATCGAGCTCGGCCCGGCCCGTCCCACGCACATCACCTCACCAGATCCTCAGTGCCTTCGTCTTCTTGCGGAAAGGATCGGAGGCAGGGCAGCAAGCGCGATTTTAAGTTATGATCTCCCCTCGGACTAGCCCACGGAATCTCGAGCTTAGCTACAGGAGGCCCGCCTGCCCCTTTTCCGCTGATTAAGCTTGCGCTAAAGGGGCTCGGGCATCGCGCCTCGGGACTCCTCGACTCTCAACCCTCACCCCTGGCGAGGACCATGGCATCGCGACAGCATACCGTGGCGGCTGAGCTTAGCTCGAGGTGGGACGGAGGGCGTAGAGCACTCAAATGAAGCGAGAAAGGAGGGTTGGTGAAAGTGCAACTATCCTAGGTGGTTTTGGTAATTCCTAACAACATATAGCTCATTGAGCTAACATTATTCAAGATAAATATTTCAGGAAAAGCTCAATGAATGGCATGGCATGGATGAGAAAAGTGGACCCCTCAAAATACTAAGGATAAAAGAGTTGGCTCAAGCTCAAAGCTCAAGACTCTACATTTTATATTTTAGTGATCAAGATGACATGAGTCTATAGGAAAAGCCAATACTATCAAGGAGGGATGAGGTGTTGCTAATGAGGTTCTTGCTTCATAGTGCTTAGTGATATGATCCAAAACCCTCAACTACTTTCCCACATCCACATATGACCTAAACCAAAAGTCTAACGGCCCCACCAATTCTTTCTATCCGGCATACCGACTTGGATGTCATATGCTGCCACAAACCCTAGGCCGTCGGTCTCACGATAGGGATCTCAGTCTCAGCGAGATGGGATTGTAATCTCTTTGTTTCCCTTCATAACGTTTCGGTCCCACCGAGATGAGCGTCGATCCACGAGATTGCAATGTAAACTCTGTTTCCTTTTACGACATTTGGTCTCACCGAATGGCCCGAATCGGTCCCAAGCGAGTTTACTGACCAGCTACGGTTAGCATTACCAAAAATCGGTCCCAAGAGTTTGTATGTCCAGATCTCACTGAATGACGTTATGCCTAACCCTAACCATATCGGTCCTACCGAGTTGCATGTCGGTCCCACGAGAAAATCCTACAGTCACTAGATTTGCGGAATCGGTCCGATCGAGTTTAACAATTCGGTCCCACCGAGTTTGGTAAGTTGTTGTATAGCAGTTCAGATTTTGTGTGGAGGCTATATGCCCTCCACCTCCTCTTCATTCGTGGAGAGAGCCATCAAAGCGAACCTACACTTCCAACCCTACATTTTACGAGAGAACATACCTACCTTGTGTTGAGACCAAGATATTCCATTCCTACCATATGAATCTTCATCTCTAGCCTTCCCCAAGTTACTTTTCACTCAAATCTTCTTTCCACCAAATCCAAATTCTGCAGAGAGAGAGTTGAGTGTTGGGGGAACTATCATTTGAAGCACAAGAGCAAGAGTTCATCTTCAACACACCATTTGTTACTTCTTGGAGAGTGGTGTCTCCTAGATTGGCTAGGTGTCCTTGGGAGCCTCCGAGCAAGATTGTGGAGTTGAACCAAGGAGCTTGCTTGTAAGAACAGGGAGATCGCCTACTTAGTGAAGATCTACACGCTAGTGAGAGCAAGTCCTTCATGGGCGGCGACCATGGTGGGATAGACAAGGTTGTTTCTTCGTGGACCCTATGTGGGTGGAGCCCTCCGTGGACTCAGCGTAACCGTTACCCCTTAGTGGGTTGAAATCTCCATCAACATGGATGTACGATAGCACCACCTAAGCGGAACCCACGACAAAAACATCTGTGTCTCCAATTACGTTTGAATTCTCCAAACCCTTCCTTTACATTCTTGCAAGTTGCATGCTTTACTTTCATTTGCTCCTATACTCTTTGCATGCTTGCTTGGATTGTGTTAAGATTGTTGACTTGTGCTAAGTTAGCTAAAATCTGCCAAAAGAATAAAATTGGGAAAAGGATAAGTTTTTATTTGGTCAAGTAGTCTAATGACCCCCCTCTAGACATACTTTTGATCCCACAGATTGGTACAAGCCTACACTGTGGCACCATGATCGTCCTCAAGCGTATCTATAATTTTTTGTGCTCCATGCTATATCATCTACATTTTGGACCATATTGGGCTTTATTTTTCCACTTTTATGTACTTTTTGGGACTAACCTATTAGCAAGGCCTTCCAGATTGCTGTTTTTTGCCTATTTAGTGTTTGAAGAAACAGAATATCAACAGACAAGCAGAATGAAACCGCGGGAGCGTTATTTTCTCTGAATATGATCCAGGAGACTTGGACCCCCCATCAGAAAAGAGGAGGCGGACCCGCAGTGGAGGCGCCCCTGAGGCAGCGCCTCCGCCTCGTGGGCCCCTGCTCCACGGTACTCCTTCCTCCTATATATACCTACGTACCTGAGAGCGATCGAATCACGGGCCAAAAACCTAATTCCACAGCAGCAACTTTGCGTATCCACGAGATCATCTTGGGGCACCTGTGCAGGAGCTCCACGGAAGGGAATCCTACGGAGGGCTTCTACATCATCATAGCCTCTTGATGAAGTGTGAGTAGTTTTACCTCCGGACCTTGAGGTCCATAGTTAGCAGCTGAATGGCTTCTTCTCTTTCTTTTGGATCTCAATACAATCACTACAAAAAATACACTTCCGTGATGATCACGTGTTTATCCGAGTGAGGTCGCGTTTTTTGTCGTGCATGTACATCCATGACAATTTTATGGCCGAATCAAGATAGTCATACACAATGGCAGCCATGAAAGTGTTCCATGACATTACCAAAATTATCATCACGCAGGTGTCCACTTCCATGACGATAAATCGCGTCATCGAAAGTGCTTCGTCAGAGGGTGACCGACCGTGGCATCCACCGTAACGGAACACCATTAAGCTATCCGAGTCAGGTTTTGGATCGATAACCGTTAACGACCCGACCAATGGGGATTTTCCGTGTAATAAAATCATCATTGGTACGGAGAAAACTGCGATGTCGGCTCATCATTGGGACAGATGTCATCCACTCCTTTGGATAGAAGGCGCCTATGATCACGTTGACCCACGTGTACGACCGCGATGGCCCATTCTCATGAAAAGGTCGGCCCGTTTGACTTGGTAAGGCGTGGGGGCGGCCCATGGAAAGCATGTTAGTGGCATGTTAGCATATAGCCCATTACAGCCGCTAACCCAAGGCCCGTTCGCCCTATCGCGAATTAGGCCCGATGGCGTCATCGGGCCATCAATATCATTCGGCCTGTTTTCGCCGGCCCATGTATGGCCCATGATGTCTTTAGCCCATATAGGGCCCTTTGTAACTCTTGGCCCATTGGCGGCCCGTCGCTGAAACAGCCCATAATGAACAGTGTATTACTTTACACCCATTAACGGCCCGTGGTGAAACTGGCCCGTAATGAACAGTGTAACACTTTATACCCATTAACAGGCCGTTATTCCATTGGGTCGTTTCCAGCCCAAGTTAACTTTCGGCCTTACGAGGGCCATTTATTCTTGGGCTCATTTTGACCGATTGCTTACGGCCCATTCTTGTCATTTACGCTTGTGGACCAAATTCAGCCCGTCGTTACAGTCGGCCCGTTTGTGGTTGTTAGTCTGTTGGGCCATTTCATAGCATCACCAAATCGGCCTAATAACAGACCGTTATGGTCATTACATAAAACGTCACGATTTCCATTATAGGCCGTCTACACCCATTAAAAGGCCGTACAAGACCCATAAATGAGTCGGCACCATGGATCCTCACGACGTAGAAGGCCCATGGATCCTACTGAGACATGAAAGGCCCATGGATCCTACGAGGCGTAGAAGGCCCATGGATCCTACGAGGCGTGGAAGGCCCATGGATCCTACGAGGCATGAAGGCCCATGGATCGACTGACGTGAAGGACCATAATTGGGCGAGTTGGCCCCGTTTGAGCGATATAGCATATTCAAAGAATTATCCTACTCAATACTATCACCTCTAAAAAGCATACACTATACAACAAAGAGATCAAGGCATAGAAAGGTAGAATAATCCTACACTATACAATAAAAGAAATTACACCGATTATACCCACTTGGCATTATGGTTACGACACGGTGATAATAAAGCATACACAAACAACAAATTACATACCTTTGAGGCAATCAGGCTCATACATCATGGATGCACATCAACTTAACTCCATTTGAACTATAATCTCTTGAGAAAATAGGATTGGCGGATTCGAGATAGCACAAATTTCATCGCAAAATCTCCAATTCCTTCATGGTTACCTCGGTGTCTTGTTTCATTTTTTGACTCCCATCTAATACACTGCATGTCCAGTCTCAACTTGTTGATTATCGTTGACAATCATGTACCGTTGTCTTGCCACCTCTAGTTGATGCTCGAGAACATCAGCACATTCAATTCCAATCCATAATCATTCGATAGCGGCCATGCCGCTTTTCTTTCATGAATTTTTGTGTTGATGTCACTTCATCACTGAAATGTTTACGTAAGTACACATGACTAGGGCAAAATATAGTTACAACGATTAAGCGAACAAGACACTATTTTGTACTACATGGCAAAACAGGACTAACAATAATGTTACCGTCACTTTCACAAAAAATGTTACACGTCATGAAGCATAAGCAGGTGATATTTTAAAATTATAAAAGATAATGCGTACAGCACTATACAGAAATCCCTCTTAGCTCACGGAGGAGCATGATGTTGGGGCCCAATCGAAAACACGAGACAAGTTACAAATTTAGACAACATGTTGCGTATAAGTAAGCAAGCAAGTTGGCCATTACATACCTCAATTAAAGTCTTAGGGAGCATAATGAACAGAGGGGTTTTCATACAAACATACTACGAGGCAAAACTATGCAATCATTAGCGTAGTATAAACTAGATTGTGAGCCTCATGCAATAATAGTTGGTTAATAGACTTTAAAGCTTGAGGCACACTTGGCGAGTAATTAAATGGTAAGGCCTTTAATTATGTCAACTAATAGTGATACAAGTACCGAATCAGGCATGATTATTTGGGCATCTCATTAGCGAGGACAAATAAAGCAATTGAAAGAGAAAATTAACTATACAGAAACAAACAAGGAATTGAACTGTTGAGTTGCATACTGATGACTTACCTTAGCAAGTTGAAGAAGGCTCAACGCAGCTCCTACTTCTCTTGCAAGGCTCCTTCCTAACATCTTGTACTTGAAATCCTCAATCTTATCTTCATTGCACCCCCTCTGCAAGGTGACACAAACTAGTTACTCGTCTCCTTGGAAGATAAATATACATACTTTCGGTCTGTGAACACAAAAGGATGAGATTATAACAAAACAACACCACATAATGAAACATGCCGCATCTCTTGCACTTGCACACAATGAAATGAGCATTTACTATATACGCACTATGTAAAAACTAGGCATACCTTGAAGTGGATCTCCAAGTACTCTTGGAGAGCCCTACTATAGTGTACATCAAACCTTTATGTCACCTATAGGTTAGACAAAGGCCCACTCAGCAGCCCTTAGTGTTTAAATCGTTGACAAGCTCTGTTAGAGTGTTAGGTCAAGAACAACAAGTAATCAAAGCAAAGCAGTCCTAGTATGGCTGGCTGATGCAAACAAGCAATTGAACAGATGTGTGAGCAAATCTTACATATCAAGAAAAGAAGCAAAGAAAGGAGGCTTAAAGACCATCACTTATTGACCAGATTTAAAGGCATTTAAACATCATGTACAGCGTATGAACTAACATAAACATTGCATATTCCAGATTCTACAATGGAATGCACATGTATTAGGTTATACCATGTATGATGATGCCTAAATATCGGATAGCGGGGAGTGATTCATCATTACCTTACAATTGAATTGCAGTTAAGGGCCAATTCAATTCCGTCTTTTAGGGCATATTGTCAAAATAAGCCATAAAAGATGTAAAAAAGTCATTTTTGAGTTATGGGCTTGGGCAACTAATTTCGCTTTGGAGGGTGTTTGGGTAGAACCTCACTAAAAATTGAAGGAAGAAAGTTGTACTATATTACACTCAAAATGCAGCTGCTGATGCCCATGTCACACCTGACCCTCAAGTAAAACAAACACGCAATCATTCATTGCCCTGCCGCTTGCATCTCCTCTCCTTTCCCTCTACCTCGATCCCTGCACTGCGGCACTAGGGTTCCTCAGTGACATCCTTGGTCCCATCGGCCTGGTCCTCGGCGATGCTATGTCGGCTAGGCTACATGGTCGTGAGTGAGGCAAATCTCTGGCTGCTCCTCCCTCGGCGCCCGCCCTCATTCTCATGGTCTCCGGCAGTTGCTCCAGCATGGTTTGTCAGCACACTACTCCAGCGGGTGTTGCACAACTCTGGTGATGCCACAACTAGCGGCGAAGGCACCTTGTTCCCCTCCCCTCCTCCGAGGCCATGGCCTTGAGGTGTTGTTGAAGGATGAGCTCATCCAACAAGGTGAGGATCTCCTCGATTTTTTTGCCAAATTTTCATTACGATCCACTATCACGATGAATTGCTATAAGCTGCTTACAGCTGCTGCTATGATGCATTGCCATGAGCTGCTCACTGCTGTTGCTATATGTGATGAATTGCTATGAGTTTGCTATGAAATTGCTAACTCTACTGCTATATAGATGAATTGCGCTGGGCTACTCACCACTTTTTGCTATATGATGGTGCTATGAAATTTGCTGCTTGCTGCTTATATGATGGTGCTGATTTGCTAACTCTTAATATGATGAGTTGCTCTATGAAACTTGAGCTATTTGGCTCATATATGATGCTTGGAGTGGTGCTTTGCTATATGATAATAACCAGCCACTTGGACCATCAATTTCAATAAATAATTGTTCTTCATTTAAATGTGGGTCATCGTTCTTCGTTTAAATTAGGCAATGGGATCTCTATGGAAAACATTGACCAAAGTAGATTGTGCCAAGTAGATGGTATCTTTGTATTTGCATTTTGAGCAAATAGTGATGGTCTGTTTTCCTATCATATTAATTGCTGCCTTGGGTTCAATTTGTGATGTTTGCAAGTCAAATTAATTTCCATATGGGCAGCAAAATGAAAAATATAATGCAATCTAGACTTTCCTTGATCATACCAAAGATAAGCTGAAAATGCAATGAAAAGAACTGGTTGGCTTATTACATGGAGCTTATATTCACAGGTGCTTATTTTCTTAGGATAACTCGTAATAAGCATCCCTAAAACTTGGCTAATAGAACAGCATACAAATAACATGTCACGATGATTGCAATGGAGGAGATTCATACCATAGCACCTTTAGTATAGGCTCACCGCTTGCCTCTCCTTTTTTGCGATGTTCCATGAAATTGCCACATACATCTTGTACTTTTTCATTGTGTAACCCTATCTGCAAGTTGACACGGCTAATTTCAGACATCTCTACATGATACTACATTGCATATCCCTTGCGCATATTTAAACCACCAATTAACGATTGTGTCGTACCATAAACTAACCATGACTACTGTATCTTTGGACTAGCGAGCACTCTAAGGAGCCTAATGTAGTGCACTAGAATTCCTACATGCCACCTATGATTTTGTGTAATGTCTTACTGCCTTGTTCCTAAATATATGTCTTTGTAGAGATTCGATTATGGACCACATACAGATGTATATAAGATGCATTTTTGCGAGCCTATAGTGGAATCTCTAGAAAGACTTATATTTAGGAGCAGGTCTGGTAGTATCATGTATGACATCTACATATCTAATTTAGCAGCCGTAGAAATCATTATTTGCACAAAGGGATTCTTGGTGAAAATCCTAGCAAAAACTTATTTGGCGAGCCTGAGAACAATACAAGAGAGAGCAGCGGCAAGCTCATATCATATGCCTCGGTCCGGGATCTTGGTTGGCCAAGCTGTTAGATCGAGAAGAAACATCGTCCTTGTAGCTTTGCGGCTACATAATAGGTAACTGTGACGGTTAGTATATTTGAAGTACATCGGGCGGGTGATCTTTGGGCCAGGTTTAAAGGTGACAAGTACCTGAGGCCGTGGCGGGTGCTTGGCATCTCTCGAACAGTGTTAATCAGGTTAGAAAGCGTCGGTGATGACGATCTTGGCTGGCTGTCGGAGTCCGATAAGGAGATCTAGAACCGTCGAGTAGGGTGTTTGTGGGCGGCTCCGGTAGGGTGGACTACGGTGTGGGCGAAGCGGATCTGTGGCCCGTGGGCGAGGCGTGGGTGAAGCTGCTCCGGTGGTTGGGTTAAGGATGGTGTCGATGGCGGATCTGCAGCCGTGGGCCAGGGCGTCGAAGCTTCTCCGGTGGTTGGGTTAATGATGGTGTCGACGATCTGCGGATCTGCGGACCGTGGGCCAGACGTCGAAGCTTTGCTCGGTGGTTGGGTTAAGGGTGGTGTCGGCGATGCGGATCTGCAGCCGTGGGCCAGGCGTCGGCTGCTCCGTAGGTTGGATGAGGAGTGCGGAAGCGGATCTGAGGCCGTGGACTTGTGAGTTAACAAGCTGGCCCAGTGGGATTGAGAATGGTATAGGAAGCTTCTCTCGGTAGGGGTTGCCGATGGTATCGGCCGAAGCGGCTCCGTTGAGGTTGAGGAAGGTGTCGTGACGGCTCCGGTAGGAGTTGAGAAAGGTGTTATAAGCAAAGAGGATCGAGAGGCCGTCGGCGGGGAGCGTCGTCAGGTGGGGGCGGCTCCGGGGTGTGTCGATGAAGTCTCGGTGGGAAAGTCACGATATGAGCCGTTCTGAGATCTTGGCGGTTAGACGGAAATACCGGCGAAGCAGATCCGCGCCGTGGACAAGGCCCGACCTGAATGGGCTGTGAAATGCAGTGGTAGATGAGCAGTCTACTTGTTTCTAGGGAGGTGGGAGGGTAGATCGCCCGCGACGAGATCGGCGAGGTGAGGCGCTTGTTGGCGATGAAATTAGCTATGGTAGGCGGTGTGGATGAGCAGTCTAGGGTTCGAGAGGGAGGGAGAAAGGGCGATGAAATACGGATGGCGTGATGTAAGATGCTCTGGTGCTGTGGAGTTAGTGCGTTTTCTTGCGGGAGGGAGAGAAAATGGGGGTGCCGTGTTGTGTGGGGCAGGAAGTTACCAAAGCAGCCCGACCTAATCATGTAGATGAAGCGGTATTGTAACTGTTGGTCTCCGTGCACCAAGGACAAAGGGGATTCGCATGCTAAAGACTAAGGTGGCGGAATTTACAGAAGGCGGCGAAATTTTGCCGCCCCTTGAGATACGTTCGTATCCGGTTTCAGCTAATTTTGGACCGTGCTAGCGGGAAGGTCATGCTAGGCGTGTACAGCAGACGCGTGCCAGCAGTGATTAATCTTCGTGTGAAGTCCACAGAAAAAGACAATAACTCGGGATGATGCGCCGATAACGGGCGTTCACTGCAGTAGCGGTCAATGCAGGTTAGTGGGCGTTCACAAAAAAGGGATCAAATGCTCAGCCTATGTATTTCCGTGTAAATAGATAATTTAGTGTCATTGGTTATTTACTTTAAACATAATGCATTGGCGTGTTAGTGTGGCGCACAAAAGAATGGATATTGTAGTTAGCTACTTAAAAGTGTTACCTCATATGATTACATAGCCTCCATTTCATAAATTGCGTCCCGTTGAATTCATATATGAATATTACATATATTACTTCAAAATAGAAACTTAAACATCCAAGACTAATGAATTTGAATGCAAGAGTAACAATGGTGCATGTACATGATAGCTATATTGGTTGTTTGAAGAAACATCACTTTAACTTTGGCATGCACAACTAAAGGTTTATTTAAATAGAAAAAATGTGATATGTGGTGTCCAATCTTTATAGCGTTGAATCGATATTGTACCTTTGTCCACGATCTGAAGTAGATATTGACTTATGTTCAAGCGATGCATGTCCACGATAGCTAGATAGTGATCGTGAAAATGTGCAATCTCTCTCACCTACATATCTCATTTCCCATTGGGCATCGGAATCACACCGCACTGTGTATTTCTCTCCCTCTCGGGTTAAATTAATCTTTCTACCCGTCCTACAAGTTCTCACGAAACACACGCTCTCTATGTCTAACCGCCCACCCTTTAATTCCTCCACCCACAGCCACTAATGTCTCAAAGTATAATAATGTCTCTCACACATATGCTATCTACCTATCCCTTAATATAGCTAGATATGTGTCACAAACTCCTTCTCCCTACTAGCAAGATGCCCATCGTTGCATGGAACATCAAGATGCATTTGTATGAGATGTTTATCTTGTGGGAGAAAAGGATGAAACGAGGAATGCCTTATTTGCAAATCCGGGAGGGGTGTGGGTATCTTTTGCAAAATTGCCATATTTTCCTTCCTGTCCGTCGGATATAAATCGGATGGCCTATATTGAGGATGGCAGGAACACCATCATCACCAACTTTGTTTTTATAAGAGTAGAGATATGTGAGTGTCCTTCCCCCCCACACACCCCACTTCCACCGAAGGAGTAGGGTGACACCTCGATCTTGATACTAATCTATCGACTGCTTCTCTCTCAAACATACACACACACACACGCCAGAAGGGTAGGGTGACACCTCGATCTTGATACTAATCTATCATTGGATTCTCTCTCAAACATACACACACACACACACACACAACGGCACCGAAGGAGTAGGGTGGCCAATCGATCTTGATAATAATCTATCTACTCCTCTTTCAAACACACACACACCGCGCCTAGTTGTGCCCTCTGTGCCTACAGCACACTCTCGATCGTCTTTCTCTCCCTCCCCCAACAATGCAAGGAAGGGTGACAACTCGATCTGATCACAACTTGATCCATCTTTCTTCTTGTACCGTAACCACCCTGTGATCGCATCATCGTGGCCTTAATTCTTATTGTGCTATTGCATTCTTGTTCGATCAATACCGACATATGCGATCCCTTTGTTAATTATATGCATACTAACTAGTACTCCATCCGTCAATTTATAAGTTGTGCTTACCTTTTCCATCAACTTAGTACAGCCGGGCATCTTACTAGAAACACTAGAATATGTCTATATAATCCGTATGTGATAGTCCATTTGAAATCTCAAAAAAGACAAATATTTAGAGTGCGGAGGGTAATATATTAGGAGTATATCAAAACAATAGTGAGTTCTTTCAAGTTTGTGAACAAATACTACTATTCTACTACTTTGGATCCGTGCATAGCACGGGCACATTGCTAGTAAAAGGAAAAGGCCTGCAGCGTTAGCGTCCCCCCCTTGAGAATCGGGAGTACAACGCACTCGTTTAAACGACACATAGCAAGGGGCGTGTTGCCTAGCATTTCTTTCATGTGGGACCGGTTGAGCAAACCCGACACCCGCCCGCCGGGTTGGAAACAGAAACAAGGGAAGATCTAGGCTGTAACGGGCCAAGAAATTTTGTGTCGGACGGGGCTCGTTGATAGAGTAGGAGCATTACTCTAGTACTACTCCTACTAGTACCAAGTTTGTACTCGTAATACTATATTACTAGTACTACCACTATACAACAAGTAGATACGTGCACGGCACAACATCGTAGGAACAAAAAGCGGGAAGATCTTGTTTTGGGTGATTTATCTTTTTTTCAATCAATGTAGTATGAATAATATGATGTGGGGGGCACCCATGAAGCTTATGTGGCTTGGTTGCATGGCTACGGAAGGTTAGAGATAAATAAATAGATAATGTGTTTAGAGTGCACTCCACTAAATAGATATACTTTGGATCCATTCAGCGGACCGGCACATCTATATTTATACCCCCTATATAGTGTGTGAAAAACTTTGAAAGTTGGTGGTTGGATGAAGCCAATCCGACGGTACAAAGATGGCAAATCCGAGCACTCTTGGCGTTGGATATCATCCACCGGATTACGCCACATGTATAATCTAGAAGACTCCATGGTTGAACTTAATTCATGACTAACTTTGCCACAACTAAGCTTAGGCAAAGTTATTAGTTCTTCAAAATGAGAGCCACAAGTTGGCAAGCCTAAGGAATCTTGCCACATTTTTGTGTATGTCATGTGGGGCCTTAGTGTGGCTTTCCTAAGGTGTGGCTTGAACCAAACACTCGCCTAAGTTAATCAAACTGCCTAACCTTACATTCCACCAGATTTTGCCACATGTTAGAATCCGGAAAACTCCACATGTAGAAGCATAATGCACAAACCACGAATCTCATGCGTGCAATGCCGTGTACCTTACTAGTACTAGTTGGTAGTAGTGAAACAAATTCCATTTTGCACGAGCTCGTACTCGGGAGCACCACAAGGCCTGCCCTAGAGTTACATTCCCTCTCGGGGCCCACGGGACCCGAACTGGTGCTTAGTGCGGCCTGGAAAGTCAATGACATGCGGACCTTAAATCGGCTGGCCCACATGTCATTCTCATGGTGGTGGCGTGGTTCGCGACTCACCGTTCGAGATGAACCGGTCGGTGGTGGCGTGGCCGTGGCGAGGTGCCAGGTGGGCGTCGGGCGTTATGGCGTAGATGCCACCGGGGTACTACTGTAGTACATAAGTACTCGGTGAGGATTGATGCGGGATGAAATATGTCACGCATTTGGATGAGCATTCGATGGTGCGGGAATGCGGATCGAAGACAGCAGCGGTAGGCAAACGCGTCAATCGGGTGTGTTTGTGGTAGAAAGTTGATGGTGCCGATTTAGCTGGCCGCATGTCATGAACACAAAAGGCGGAAGGCGGTGGGGGAGAGGGATGAGGGCCGAACAATCTACCATTCTATCACGACATGTGGGACCCATAAGCATGGGTCCCACTGTCAACGAAGAAAATGAGGGCAAAGGCGTGATAGCCCGTCGGAGGATCTATGTCCATGTCGGGGGATGTCGTATGCGTGGGTTGGAGGCGGCGTCGTGGGAATGCGTGTGGGTGTGGCGTGGTAGAAACAAGAAGCGTGATGGTGGTGGTTCAACTTCCATGGACAAGTTGTGTTGCTGCACATGTATATCAAAACTAGAGTGTTTATATTTCAAGCCGTGAACAAGTATTATT
>JAHIAM010020748.1:0-23566 GCA_021605205.1 Aegilops longissima
CTGGATTTAAGGAGGTGTAACAAGAGAGTTACTCAAGGATGAGTTAAAGCTGCACTAGTGTTGAAGTGGGCCATAACCCACAGGCCGAGTTTTGAAGGAACGTTGTAACCTTGATAAAGGAATAAATTTGGAAGAATCTGATCCAATCAGCCTACGTTTACGTGGGAGGTTCATAAAACACGAGAGTGGTGAAGTAACGATAGATGTTTTGTTTGGCATCACGAAACCATGGATTTATCGAACTCGGTTCGAGAACAAGAAATTCTGCAATGCTTGTGGTATGCCCAAGTGTTAAAATACGTGATTCGATATTTACATATGTGGTAATGATTCAAATGCAGGATGGATTGGCCCCATAGGAGACTTCTATCATGAACTATCATATGTTGATGGAAAATCGAGAGCCTTGAAAAACTTAGAAGAGTGTCGTAGCGATAAGCCATAAAACCATAAAATGGTAGGGCGATGGAACCCCATTACGGCAACCGTTGCCAAGCGTAGGTTATCTGGTGAGGTTCAACCCGACCCGTTTTCTGCGGAAAACCATAAATTGTAGACCACCATGAGTGTTTGATAGTTGTTTAGAATGGACCGAGACCCATCGACTAAGAAGATCCGGTCTCGGACGAACTTCAACTTTGTGAACCGACCCAAGCTTTTGAGGAAAACTCTATGCTTCGACGGAAGAGCTTTAATGAAGGAGCTATTGTAAGATATGTGAAGAGACATACATTGTCAGCCCTCGGAGGAAATATCTGAGTTTATTGGAACCATGACCTTGTTTTTAAGTGTGGTAGCACCCCGACCTTCGACCAAGACATTTGCTAGAAGACCCCAACCCTAACCTTTTCTTGCTAGCCTCTTGAATCTAGGGGCGAGATTCATTTTAATATGTAGGTTTGTAACGTCCCAAATTTTGGAATGTTAATATAATTAATTGAATTGTTTGTTTGTTTGCTTGAGTGAATTAAACTTGAGTGAAATTTGAACCTTTTCAAAACTTTTGAAAGAGAGAATAAAATGACTTTCCCTTCTCCGTAAATTCAAATTCATCCTATTAAAATCAATGAGAGAAGATGACATGACTTCTTCAACTATAAAAATTTGAGCGGAGTTTTGCAATTTAATTCTTTCAAATATTTGCACTTGCTTCTCTATTTTCTTCCCAGAAATACCCGAAAAATAAATTCTTGCAAGCAAGAAAAGCGGAGAAAATGACCCTCAAAATCAGGGGCATTTTGAAAATATTGAGCCAAGAAAAACCAAAGTTTTATTTAAAATTATTTGCAAAAAGAAATAAAGCCTTTAGGGATTTTCTGAAAAACATTTTTTAAGTTTTTATTTTGGCGTGGAATAATGCTCATCATCTACATTTTATTTTTCGATAATTTTAGTATATAAAACTCTTTATTCGAATTGATTTGATTTCCTTTTATTGTTTTAGTTTCCTAATTTTAAAAATAGGAATGGAATCGTTTTATTAGGAAAAACCTGGCCCATTAAGCACTTTCCTATTCTAGCCCAACAGAGATCATCTCCTTCCTCTGTTTCCTCTCACGTTCTGAAGCTTTCCATATCCATGGAGCGGAAACTCCACCTTCGATCTCCTCGTATTTCCATCCCACGCCTCCGAGACCGCCTATAAAACCCCTCCTCTCCTTGTTCCATTTTCCCATCACCGCCCCTCCTCCTGTAGCCTTCTGCCACCGTCCTCCTTTTCCTGCCTAAACGCTCACGGGAGCTCTCCGGAACCTCCCAGCGCCGACCCCTCCTCGCCACCCCCACCCTCTTGGCGACCTCGCCCCCTCGCCGGAGCAGCCCTCCACATCGCGTCTCCTTCTGTCATCTACGCCTCACGTCTGAGTAACTCCCTTGTTGTTGTTTTCTCTTTCTTTTGTCTATTCCCAACCGTTAGATCTTGATCCTAAGGCCCCAAATAGATCCTTAATAGCCAAACCGTTTTTTAAATTTTTGAAAAAAAGAAAAATAAACTTTGGTTTTCGTTTTGTTTATTTCGTAAAATTTATTCCTTTTTTTCTTATAATTTTGATATAAATCCAATGATTGATTCTTTTTTTGTTTTTTTTATTTAAAAATAAATTTGATGTTTATTTAAAAATTGGTTAGATCAATTTGAAAAACTTTTTTGCTTATTCGGGAGTTTCATAATAGATTTTTTATTTAATTCTTTTCTCCTGTTTAATTATTTTCTGTTTAGTTTAAAACCAGTTAGGGAGTTGAAATTTTGTTATTAAAACATTTTTTTTGTTATTATAGTGAAAACTTTGGTTGTTTTTTTCTTTGTTTTCCCTTTGGGTTTTGTTTGGTTTTGGGTTGTTACTTTGAGTTTTTTCAAATTGCTTTTATAGTTAGTTTCCGGAAACAATCAAATTGCACTCGCCCTTTTTTTTAAGATTAACAAGGAAGTTCCTTTGACCATCTTTATACCTATGTTTTTTTGCTTTAGTCACCTTTGCAAATTTGTTATTGAATTTTATTGAGTAGATCAGATGAAATTAAAGCTGGGGGAAATATTTTATTTAATGCTCCTATGTAAGCGGGGTTTGGTTATACTGGGGTGGTGTGGAAAGGAAATTTGTAATAAACTATTGGAATTGAAGGACGATTTCCCTAAGTTTCCCTGTCTGTTGGGGGTTATTGAATGGTTAGATCTTGAAAGGGTTATTGGGGTGCTCGGTAGATTTCGGCAGGACTTGAAACCCTAAGTTGAAGATTCCAGGGATTTCCTTTGGAACAAGCTTCATCTATGTAATTTCCCATTTAGACCTTTGAACCACCCCTCGGTGTTATTAACGGGAGGTTTTAACCGTGGGGCGAAAAAATCTACCATAGGTAGCTTTGGGTTTAGTCTGGGTTGTGGTAGATCTCTCTTGACACCCATATATCAATATTAATCAAGCGGGGTAAGGTTTTACCTCCCCGAAGGCCGAACCGGAAAACCCGTGTCCCTTGCCCTTTCCACCGCCTAGTCGTTGGGACCCCCTCCGGATGGGTTTCCCGCAAGGCCATTGATGGAAAGAAAGATTTTAATTGGGAAAGGCTCTGGCTAGCCTTTTCTTTTATAGAAGTTTTTGTAAAAACAAAAGTGTGTTTAACTTTCTGTTTGGGATCCCAAATATATTTCATTTTTCATAGGTTCTATGGGGCCCCTTAAAAATCCTCTTCAAAATAAATCCCTTTTTGAGCGGGAACCCCTAAAAGATTTTGAACCCAATTTGGATTGAGGTAAAGAAAATTTTAGAGCCTACAAGCATCTTTAAAGATTCTGTAAAAAGAAAATTGGAATTTCCTTTCGTTAAGGTTTCAATAATATTATTTTTCCATAGATTTTTTTTAATCTAAAAGAAACAGATTGTTAAAGCGCAAAACATAAAAATTTTTGTTAGACATGGGAGGAAAGCTAACGAAAGGGAAAAAAGAATAAAGCACAAGGGTAATAACGAAAACAAATCAAATAAGAATCCGGAGATAAAGGATTTTATACATTTTTATTTTGGTAGATGACACGGGGAAATTTCTGCTACCCTTTGACCTCTTATTTCCTTGGGGAAAGGGTGAGCAACCGGAAACCCATTTTAAACCAAGGTTAATTTGGGGAGGAGCGAGGCAAATCAAATAATTAAAACCCGGATAAGGGTTTTTTAGGTACTTGGAGTGAATCGTAGAATTGAAGGAAATTTTTGGTATTTTTGAAAAGATGCGTAAAATAAAAGAAAGTAAAAGCAAGAAATAATTAAGTTTGGAAGAAAAGATAAAGTAGACCGGGGCCTATTTCACATCTTCTCTCAAACAAAGATTTGGGGTGGCAATTCTTGTTAACAAGTGAAATTGAGATAGTTAGAAATATTGGTATTTGTATAAGGATCAGTAAAATAACCATAATTTTCATCTACTACTATTACTCCCTCTGAAGCTATCCGGCATGCATCTAAATATTAAGTTCTGAAAGCAGTGCGAAGCAAGATGACATGATGTAGGGATAAATTCATGCAATTGATAAAAACCCCATCTTGTTATCCTCGATGGCAACAATACTCGTGCCTTGCCCCCCTTTTCACTAGGAAAGGACACAAAGATTGAACCCAAATAAGCACTTCTCCATTGGAGGAAAAACCAATCTAGTAGGCCAAAAAACGATAATTGAAGAGACTTGCAAAGATAACCAATCATAAAAAAAGAATTTAGAAGATTCAAATATTGTTATAGATAATCTTGATCATAAACCCACAATTCATCGGTCTCAACAAACACACATAAAAATTGCATTGAATAGATCTCCACGAGAGGGGAGAACATTGTATTGAGATCCAAAAAGAGAAAAGCCATCTAGCTACTAACTTGGACCCGAAGGTCAAATAAACTCTCACACTTCATTGGAGGGCTATGGTGTTGATGTAGAAGCCCTCATGGGTTCCTCCTCGGGGAACTCTGGAGCAGGCCCCAAGATGGGACCTCGTGAGTCAGAAGGTTCGGCGGTGGAATTAGGTTTTGGTCCGTTCGTCGTTTGAAGTGCGTAGGTATATATAGGAGGAAAATGCGTCGGTGGAAGGGGGGCCACGAGGGGGGGCCCCCCCCTGGCCTTCCTCCTTTCTTTCTTGGCGTGGTCCAAGTCTCTGGATCATTTGGTGAAAAATCACGTTCTCGAAGGTTTCATTCGTTTGGACTCCATTTGATATTCCTTTTCTTGAAACTGAAATAGGCAAAAAACAACAATTTTGGTGGGCCTCCGATTAATAGGTTAGTCCCAAAAATAATATAAAAGTGGATAATAAAGCCCAATAATGTCCAAAACATAGATAATATAGCATGGAGCAATAAAAATTATAGATCGTTAGGCGTATCAATATAACATGACTTAAGCCTCCCCAAGCGGCGATGCTTTCTCCTTCAAGGCCAAAATTATATATATAATTACGATCGCGATGAACCGGATGCATAGGATAAAACTTAATGAAATTCCAATTTCAATTTGTAGTTCCATGATCAATATCATCGCATAGCCTAAACCATTCAATGCCTTTCCCTTCAAAGATAAAGGAAGACCTTCTTCTTGATAACATCCTGGGCATACCTTCAAGCTTGAATAATCCACAAACTTCATCCAATAGATTAGGTGAAATCGGGACGTAATGTTCCATCTCGTAAAAGGATTAGCTAGCAGTTTCTCTATCATCGAAGGAATTTCAAAGCAACATTTTAGTAGTTCGGTAGATTGAGGAGCAACTCTTTGCTCTCTTGTTTGGGGTGAAGATACCCCAAACAAGCCCCTCAATTACTTTCCATAAACAAGTGACGATAAATTTCAGCACACTATATAAATTTTTCCTTACCAAATTCCACTTACCAAAGCGCATCACTCCCGACAGGGCCGAAAAAGTCTTGATGACCCACAAGTATAGGGATCTATGTAGTCTTTTTGATAAGTAAAAGTTCGAACCCACGAAAAGGAAATGACAAGTGGTTTTCGATGGTATTCTCTAACGAAATTATCGGTAACATATAGTTTTGTGATGAGGTAATTTGTAACAGATAACAAGTAACTAAAGTAAACAAAGGAGCAAGGTCCCAATCCTTTTTGTAGCAAAGGACAAGCTGGACAAACTCTTATATAAATGAAAACACTCCGAGGACAATGGAATTTCGTCAAGCTAGTTTTCATCCCTCATATGATTCGCGTTCATTCTTTGATAATTTGATATGTGGGTGTGTTGGGGATCTGCGAAATTTAAAATTTTCTAAGCATCACCAAGATCAATCTATAAGTCATCTAGCAGGAGAAGTGCATCTACATACCCTTGTGATCATGGCAGCGTTCAAGAAACAGGGTTGATGGTCTGCTTTGATCCAAATCACCGAAATCCTAGCGCGAGGACGGCACCTCCGTTCAACACAAGTGCAATGGGGCGTCTCCGCCCTTGATCCGCAAGGAGGAGGGGAGGTTGAGGAAGAGCTCAACAACATCACGGAGGCGTGGTGGTGATGGGTTGATACTGGGGGGCCAAGCTCTTAGGGGGAGGAGGTGTTGGGGAGGGAGGGCTGTGCCTTGGATGTGGTGGTCAGCCCTCCCTCGCCCCTCTATTTATAGGGGAATGAGGAAGGGCGGCCCCTCTAGATGAGATCAGAGGGGCGGCGGGGAGGGGGCTTGCCCCCAAGCAGGCGCCCCTTTGGGGTCCCCCACCCCTAGGCTCGGGCAGGTGGACCCCCGGTGGACCCGGAACCCCTCCGGTGGCCCCGGTACAATCTTGGTATGCCCGAACTCTTCGGTGACCGTTGATAACTTCCAATATAAATCTTCACCTCGGGACCATTCGAACTCCTCGTGGCGTCGGATCTTACGGGACTCGAACAACGTTCGGTAATCAATAATATCTTCCTTATAACCATAGTGTCCAAAACCTTAAGTGTTAGACCCTACGGGTTGGAATCATTGAACATGCCGAACAGCTCTCCGCCAATAACCACGGGGATCCGGATACCCATGTTGGCTCCCACATGTTCACGATGATCTCATCGGATGAACCCGATGTTGAGATTCAAGTAATCCGGTATACAATTCCTTTGTCGTCCAGATGCGTTACTTGAGATTCGATTGTTGGTATCCCAATACCTCGTTCAATCTCGTTACCGGCAAGTCCTTTACTCGTCACCATAATGCATGATCCCGACCAACCACTTGGTCACATTGGGCTCGATTATGATGATGCGTTACTGAGGTGGGCTAGAGATACCTCTCATTCATGCGGGATGACAAATCGATCTCGATCTGTTCCATCATGAACACTTTGGAGATACACCTAGTGTGCCTATATACCCGATTACGTTGTGGCGTTTGGTACACCAAAGCACTCCTACGGTATCCAAGGGTTACGATCTCATGGTCTGAAATGATACTGACATTAGAAAAGCTCTAGTAGGCGAACTACACGATCTTGTGCTATGCTTAGGATTGGGTCTTGTCCATCACATCATTCTCCCAATGATGTGATCCCGTTATCAATGACATCCAATGTCATGAGTCGAGAAGCGTAACCATCCATTGATCAGCAGCTAGTTAACTAGAATGCTCACTAAGGACATGTTGTGGTCTATGTATTCACACATGTATTACGATTTCCGGATAACAAAATTATAGCATGAACAATAGAATAATTATCATGAACAAGGAAATAATAATAATCCATTTTATTATTGCCTCTAGGGCATATTTCCATGATCTCCACTTTTGCTGAAATTGATAATCTAGTTACATTGTGATGAATCGAACACCCATAGAGTTACGAGTGTTGATCATGTTTTGCTTTCATGGAAGAGGTTGAGTCGGTGGGATCTGCGACATTCGAGATCAAATACTGCGCTGCTGCAATATCTATGTCTCCATCTTGAACATTTTCACGAATGGAGTTGAGCGGCAGCTTGATGTGCCTGGTCTTCTTATGGAAACACAGGGCTCCAAGAAGCGAAGCGTGGCTCGGTGTTATCCACGAGAGAAGTCATCGACCCGACGCGATGGGAATAACTCCTGAGTCGGTAATGAACTCCTTCATCAGTTGCTTCATATGCTGCCTCACGAGGATGCCATGTATTCCGCTTCACATGTAGATCCATACGCGCTTTGCTTTTATTGCGCAACTTGACTACCCTTTATTCAAAATACTGCGTATCCGGTTTGTGACTTAGAGTCATCAGATCACGTATCCAAGCTAGCATCGGCGTAACCCGCTACGAGCTCTTTATCTCCTCACATAAGCGATAAACATATCCTTAGTCCACTTCATGTGCTTCAGGATATTCTTGACCGCTGTCCGATGTTCCTTGCCGAGATTACTTTGGTGCCTTCCTACCAAACTTATGGCAAGTTTACATCGGTCTGGTTTAAACATGGCATACAGATAGACCCTATGGCGAGGCATGGGGATGACACTCATCTTTTTCTCTATCTTACGCCGTGGTGGGACATTGAGCAGAGCTCAATTTCACACCTTGCAACTTACGAGCAAAAACCCCTTCTTGGATTGATCCATATTGAACTTCTTCAATATCTTATCAAAGTATGTGCTTTGTGAAAGACCTATGAGCGTCTCAATCTATCTCTATAGATCTTGATGCCTAATATGTAAGCAGCTTCTCCAGGTCCTTCATTGAGAAACACTTATTCAAGTGAGCCTTTATGCTCTCCAAGGAGTTCTATATCATTTCCCATCAACAATATGTCATCCACATATAATGAGAGAAATGCTAGAGCTCCCACTCACTTTCTTGTAAATGGGAGGCCTCTCCATAAAGTCTGCATAAACTAAGCAACTTTGATCATTTCATCAAGCGAATATTTAACTCGAGATGCTTACACCGGCCCATAGATGGGCGCGGAGCTTGATACCTTGTTAACATTCTTAGGATTGACAAAAACCTTCCGGCTGCATCATATACAATTCTTCCTTACCAAGCCGTTAAAGAATGCCGTTTGGCGTCCATTTGCCATATCTCATAATCATAGAATGCGGCAATTACTAACATGATTGAGACGGACTTAAGCCTACTTCTGGTGTGAAGGTCTCATCTTAATCCAACCACTTGAACTTGTCGATAACCCTTGACAGTGACAAATCGAGCTTATAGATATGGTAACATTACCATCGCGTCCGTCTTCTTCTTAAAGATCCATTTATTTTCTATATCGCTCGCCGATCATCGAACATGATCTGTCAAAGTCCATACTTTGTTTTTCATACATGGATCCTATCTCGGATTGCATGGCTTCAAACCATTTGTTGGAATCTGGGCCATCGCCGGCTTCTTCATAATTCGAAGGTTCCGTTGTTTAACAACATGATTTCTAGGACGGGGTTGCCATACCATTACGGTGTGGAGCGTGCCCTCCGGACCCTCTGATTCGATGGCAACTTGATCGAAGTACCTTGGTCATCATCATTAACCTCCTCTCTAGCCGGTCACGAGCACCACATGAACATCTTCTGAGCTTGCGCTACTTTGCTTCAAGAGGCGATTACTTCATCAAGTTCCACTTTCCTCCACTTACTTCTTCAGAGAAACTCTCTTTCTGAGAAGGACCCGTTCTTAGCACCAACAGATCTTGCCTTGGATCTGAGGTGAAAGGTATACCCAATGGTTTCCTTAGGGTATCCTATGAAAGCGCATTTTTCGACTTGGGTTCGAGCTTTTGAGGTTCACGGTTTCTTGACATAAGCATCGCATCCCCAAACTTCTAGAAGCATGGCGACTCAGGTTTCTTCCCAAACCATAATTCATACTGGTGTCGTCTGTGCGGTTTCAATGAAGCCCTATTTAAAGTGAATCACGGCGTCTCTAAAAGCATAGCCTTCAAATGAGGCGTTAGATCGGTAAGAGACATCATAGATAGCACCATATCCAATAAAGTGCAATTACGATGTTCGGACACACCATTAAATTTGAGGTGTTCCGGTGGGCGTGAGTTGTGAAGCGATTCCACATTTCCTTAGGTGCGTGCCAAATTCGTGACTTAAATATTCCCTCCACGATCGTCGTAAGAACTTTATTTTTACATCACGTTGATTTTCAACCTCACTCTGAAATTCCTTGAACCTTTCAAGGTCTCGGAACTTGTGTTTCATTAAGTAGACATACCCATATCTACTCAAGTCCTCGGTGAGGGTGAGAACATAGCGATAACCACCACCTCAACACTCATTGGACCGCTTTTACATCGGTATGTATGATTTCCAATAAGTTGGTTGCTTTCGCTCCATTGTTAGGAGAAGCGGAGTCTTGGTCATTTTACCCATGAGGCATGGTTACACATGTCAAATGATTAAGTGATCAAGAGACTCCAAAGTCCATATGCATGGAGCTTCTTCATGCGTTTGACACCAATGTGACCAAAGCTGACGATGCCACAAATATGTGGGACTATCATTATCAACCTTACATCTTTTGGTATTCACACTATGAATATGTGTAACATCCGTTAAAGAGATTCATTAAGAATAAACCATTGACCGGCAGGGCATGACCATAAAACATATCTCTCATATAAATAGAACAACCATTATTCTTGGATTTAAATGAGTAGCCATCTCGTATTAAGCGAGATCCGGATACAATGTTCATGCTCAAAGATGGCACTAAATAACAACTATTGAGGTTTAAAACTAATCCCGTAGGTAAATGTAGAAGGTAGCGTGCCCGGCCAGCGTCACATTGACCATGGAACCATTCGAGCCTTTGCCGTACGCCGATCTACGCCGGTCTCCATGGGTCTCAACATTCATAGACTCTGTTTGAGCTACCAAATATATTTGCAATGCATACGGTATCAAATACCAGAAGCTCTGACAGTCTTTGTAAGGTACACATCAATTACATGTATATCACATATACCTTTGGTATTAAACCTTCTTATCCGCTAAGTACTTGCAGGAAGTTCGCTTCCGATTAGTATTACCCTTGCAATAAAAGCACTCAGTCTCGGGTTTTGGAATCCATCGTTGGCTTCTTCCGGCAAGCTGGCTTGCGGCATGACAACTCTTATGTCATCTTTTCTTGAGAGTTCTTCTTACCCTTGATTTTCTTGAACTTAGTGGTTTTATTCACCATCAACACTTGATGTTCCTTTTGATCTCCACCTCCGCTGATTTCAGCATTGAATATACCTCAGGAATGGTCTTTTCCATCCCTGCATATTCAAGTTCATCCTACAAAGCTCTTGTAGCTAGGTGTGGGCAGTTGAAGGATTACATCATGACTTGTGCATCATCCGGGAGATTAACTCCCGGTGAGGTAAGGCGGTTTGTACCTTGACATTTTGAGTATGTGCTGTTCGTGAGAACTATTCTCCTCCATCTTACAAGCTGTAGAACTTGTCAGAACTTCATATCTCTCGACACGGGCATGAGCTTGGAAAACCATTTTCAGCTCTTGGAACATCTCATATGCTCCGTGCTGCTCAAAAGCGCTTTTGGAGCCCCGGTTCTAGGGCAAAGCATACCACCTTGAACCAGGACTAATCATCATCTCATGACTACCAGTGTTCATAGCGTCTTGAGTTCAGGAAGCAGAAGAATTGCTTCACCTAGAGGTGCATCTAGGACATATGCTTTCTGGCAGCTATGAGGATGATCCTCAAGTTACGGACCAGATCCATTATAGTTGCTTTGCCATAATAGTCTTTCAGCTTGGTTTTCTCTAGGAGCGTTGAAGTTGAGGGCAACATTATGGCGTGGGCCATTTGATCTACAAGACATATTGCAAAGATTTTATACTAAGTTCATGATAATTAAGTTCATCTAATCAAATTATTTAATGAACTCCCACTCGAACAGACATCCCTCTAGTCATCTAAGTGATACATGATCCAAGTCAACTAAATTAAGTATCCGATCATCACGATGAGAGCGGACTAGTCATCATCGGTGAACATCTTCATGTTGATCGTATCTTCTATCGACTCATGTTAGAGCCTTTTCGGTCTTCAGTGTTACGAGGCCATGCGTACATACTGAACTCGTCAAGTCAACCTAAGTGTCTTGCGCGTGTAAATCTGGCTTACACCGTTGTATTGAGAGCGTTAGAATCTATCACTGCGATCATCACGTGTTGCTTGAAACAACAGAACCTTCCACAGCAGTGCACATTAGGGGGAACTTTCTTGAAATTATTATGAGGGATCATCTTATTTATGCTACCATCGTTCTAAGCAAATAAGATGCAAAAACATCGATAAACATCACATGCAATCAAATAGTGACATGATATAGCCAATATCATTTTGCTCCTTCGATATCCATCTTGAGCATGATGATCATCGCCGTCACGGCATGACACCATAGTCTCCATCGCCGTGTCTTCATGAAGTTATCTACGCCAACTATTACTTCTACTACTATGACTAACGGTTTAGCAACAAAGTAAAAGTAATTACATGGCGTTATTCATTGACACGCAGGTCATACAATAAATTAAAGACAACTCCTATGGCTCCACACCGGTTGTCATACTCATCGACGTGCAGAAGTCGTGATTCCTATTACAAGAACATGATCAATCTCATACATCACATATATATCATTCATCACATCCTTTTGGCCATATCATCACTACGGCATTCTTTGCCAAAACAAGTTAAAGCGTCCTCTAATTGTTGTTGCAAATTTTACGATGGCTGCTATAGTTTTCTAGCAAAGCGTTTCTTACTCGCTTAAAACCACAGCGTGATATGCCAATTTATTACCCCTTCGCAAGGACCCACTACAAAAAAAACACACATCCGTGACATTTGCAGACTGAGCAATTTTTTTCATCATACATATGACAACTTCTATGACGATAAGCGTGACAAAACCGATATCATCATAGATATGCTGGAAGCTCCTATACGAAACAAAAATCATGGACAGAAAATGGGCTTTTCGTCCAGGCGGACGGAGATGCAGGTGCATGACATTCTTTGGGCCGTCCATGTGGAAAAATCCGTCAATAGTAGAAGGAGGAAAATTTGAGGTTGCGATTCACGGTGGGAGGTGGTAGGGGCGGCGTCGCGTTCTCTAAATACCGTGCGTGCGTGTGTCGGGCGTTGGCTCTTGAAAGTGCTAGTTATGGACTAGAGGGGGTGAATAGGCGATTTTTAGGAAGTCTTCAAAACACGGATGTTTTGAAGACAAACAATAAAATGACCTAATTGGTATGCAGGGAAGATAAACTACAACAAGCAAAACATAGTCAAGTATGCAATAGCATTGAAAGTACAAGACTAATAGGCCGGTAGTAGGATCAAGATGGAAGATAGTGAAGCCAATCAACAAAAGTAGTCAAGCAATGAAGTCAGCAGGTATGACAAATAGGAATGACTTCAAGACAAACTCTAAGTAAGAGAAGGAAGATAGAACCGGTCACTTGTTGAAGACCGAGTTTGTTGGACCAATTCCATTTCTTTGTGACAAGGTACATCGTTAGGGAGGGAGATTCAAATCGGAAGCGTCTTCACCTTATTCCCCTTGAGCTAAGGAACACGTCCTCACCCAATCACTCTGGTAAGTCTTCAAGTAGACTTGAACCTTCCGTGCGTTCACGGCAATCCACAATGACTCTTGGATGCTCAGGCCCTAATCATTTGGAGGATTCCGGTCCTCAAGTGTAATAAGTCTTGGTCAGACGGAAAGACTTGATGATGCCTAACACTCTTTGGCTCGGGTGTTTGGGCTTTGTCCTTAAAAATTTCTCTCTCTCAAAGGCTTGAGGTGGGTTGCTCTCAAGCGACAAAACCGTGCACTAACTCGAGCACCACCAATTTATGGTGTGGGGTGGGCTATTTATAGCCACTAGGCAACCGAACCGATATTAAATGACCTGGGTCACTAAAGGCCGAACGTGTTCCACGGTGATTTCAAACACCCGACAACTTTACTTGGGCTACAAGCAAAAGGGCTCATCACTTGGATAAGTTTTGCTCTCATTGTCTTTGCTCGAAGACATAGGATTTGGGTTGAGCATCACTTGATCATTCGACTTGATCATTGGACCCCTTACGATGGGTGGTTCCTGACTCAACAAGAAAGAAAAAGAAACGAACGATCTTCGCTCCATATCTTCACTCAATGTCTTCTCATGTCATAGTCTTCAATGTGAATATCTTCCATGCCATTGTTCAATGTCTTGATACATTTTGGGGTCATCTCCCGGGTAAGCAGAATCAATGGGGGACACAACCTGATGTTATCCCAATTCTCCAAGGCATTAG
This sequence comes from Aegilops longissima, assembly GCA_021605205.1. Lineage (NCBI taxonomy): Eukaryota > Viridiplantae > Streptophyta > Magnoliopsida > Poales > Poaceae > Aegilops > Aegilops longissima. The sequence goes on from JAHIAM010020748.1 coordinate 13,754, forward strand.
TCCCTCAACCACATTTGCGTCAATACTCCAAAACCAACTAGGGGTGGCACTAGATGCCACAATCTCCCCTTTTGGTGATTGATGACAAACTAGTTGAATTTTCATGAGGATAAAGTATGTGAAATTGTAAAGGATAGGGGTTTCTTCATAAGTGGAAAACTCCCCAGAAGATGTGCATATAAGTAGTTCTTTTGGAATGCAAATGCCATGGCAGGTTGTACTTGTGGAGATCCTCTTCCTTTGAAGATAATTCATCATGCATGAAATATATAACTAAGAGAATGACATGCATAATGAAATATGACGTCGAAATGATCAAAGTCGGAATTATCATCCACATGGAAATTTATCACGCATCACAATAAAGCAAACAAGTAGCGGGCGACCATCAAGTTTAAGTGTTACAACTCAAAGAACCAAATGTATCAAAGCGAGAGTTGTAAACACTAGACAAAATATTATGCAACCCCATATGAACCGGCGAGACTATCAAACTCATATGCTTCTCCCCTTTTGTTAAGGACCAAAAGGTTTGAAACCGAGCATCTACCGTCCTCTTGAATACATGATCGGCGGGGTTTCGTTGTTGTTTGGGGTTGAGGAACTTAGTGCGATGTCGTCGAGCAGTAAGGCGGTGAAGTAGCATCATCTTCATCATTGATCCTCTGGCATTGGGTTGGTGGAGGAAGAATAGTCAGTCTTCAAGTGATGGAGTTAAATAGGACTGCATTGTGGAGGTGGGTCAAACGGGCGTTCGTCTTGAAGATTGCTTGCCAAAGTCAAACTCTTCGGGATCGCTCTCAGGTGAAAAGAATTCTTGGTGGCAAGATTTGAATGTTGGCGTCCACCAAGAGGCTTTCATCCGTTACAGGGGATGTATCTTGTTTACGATCGTTTCCCAAAAAGTTTCGGTTATTTAGGGGCCGAGAAACCATTGTGCAATAGTCTCGGTAGCGTTTGCCGGTGAGGAGTGTTCCCGGAGGATAAACACGAGATCTGTTGGGCGCCTTCCATGGGTTGAAGAAGCTATGGTGATGCATTCGAAACAAAGTGGCGTTTTGGGGTCGGGGTTATGGCTTGACATATCAACCTCGGTAGAAAGATCGGATGATTGCGGGAATGGTAGTTGATGGAGTGCATCTTGATGAGGCGCAACCCATGGAGCATAAAATTTCAACCAAAAGATCTGATCCGGATCCCAAATTGCGGATGAAGAATTCTTGCGTATTAAGGGATGCCATTGAGGATGAAGGAAATATGCCCTAGAGGCAATAATAAAGTTATTATTTATTTCCTTATATCATGATAAATGTTTATTATTCATGCTAGAATTGTATTAACGGAAACATAATACATGTGTGAATACATAGACAAGCAGATAGTCACTAGTATGCCTCTACAAGACTAGCTCATTGATCGAAGATGGTTATGTTTCCTAACCATAGACATGTGTTGTCATTTGATTAATGGGATCACATCATTAGGAGAATGATGTGATTGACATGACCCATTTCGTTAGCTTAGCACTTGATCGTTTAGTATGTTGCTTATGCTTTCTTCATGACTTATACAAAGTTCCTGCAACTATGAGATTATGCAACTCCGTTTACGGAGGAACACTTTGTGTGCTACCAAGCGTCTAGCGTGGCTGGGTGATTATAAAGGTACTCTCAGGTGTCTCCAAAAGTATATGTTGAGTTGGCATGAATCGAGATTAGGTTTTGTCACTCCGATTGTCGGAGAGGTATCTCTGGGCCTTCTCGGTAATACACATCACATAAGCCTTGCAAGCATTGCAACTAATGAGTTAGTTGTGAGATGATGTATTACGGAGCGAGTAAAGAGACTTACGATGCGAGATTGAACTAGGTATTGGATACCGGCGATCGAATCTCGGGTAAGTAACATACCGATGACAAAGGAACAACGTATATCGTTATGCGGTTTGACCGATAAAGATCTTCGTAGAATATGTAGGAACCAATATGGGCATCCAGGTTCCGCTATTGGTTATTGACGAGAATGGTTCTAGGTCATGTCTACATAGTTCTCGAACCCGTAGGGTCCATACGCAACAACGTTTGATGACAGTTCATTATGAGTTTATAAGTATTGATGTACGAAGGTTGTTGAGTCCGGATGTGATCACGGACATGACGAGAGTCTCGAAATGGTCGAGACATAAAGATTGATATATTGGAAGCCTATGTTTGGACTTGGAAGGTTCGGATGAAAGCAGGAATTCACGGAACAGGGGGTTACGGAACCCCGGGGTCTATGGGCCTTGATGGGCCATAGAGAGAGAGGAAGGGCCGGCCAGGCAGGCGCGCGCCCCTCCCCTCTAGTCGAATAGGACAAGGAGAGGCGGCCCCTTCCCTCTTCCCCTCCTCAATCCTAATCCAACTAGGGAGGGAGTCCTACTCGGTGGGAGTAGGACTCCTCGGCAGCGCCTCCCCTAGGGCTGGCGCACCCCCTTGGCTCCTTTATATCTGAGGCAGGGGCACCCATGACACACAAGTTGATCTCGGATCGTTCCTTAGCCGTGTCGGTGCCCCTTCCACCATATTCCACCCGGTCATATCGTCGCGGAGCTTAAGCGAAGCCTGCGCGGAGAAGTCATATCGTCGCGGAGCTTAAGGCGAAGCCCTGCGTCGGTGGAGCATCATCATCGTCACTGCGCCGTCGTCTTGTGGAACTCATCCCGACACTTTCTGGATCGGTCGGGGATCGTCATCGAGCTGAGCGTGTGCGAGAACTTCGGAGGTGCCGTCGTTCGGTGCTTGGATCGGTCGGATCGTGAAGGCGTCGACTACATCAACAGCGTTGTTATAGCGCTTCGCTTTCGGTCTCACAGTGCGTGGGCGGACACTCTCCCTCTCGTTGCTATGCCATCACCATGGTCTTGCGTGTGCGTAGGAAATTTTTGAAATTACTCGTTCCCCAGCGATGGCATCGAGCCTGGTTTTATCGTTGATGTCATATGCGAGTAGAACACAAGTGAGTTGTGGGCGATATAAGTCATCTTGCTTACCAGCATGTCATACTTTGGTTCAGCGGTATTGTGAGATGAAGCGGCCGGACCGACATTACAGCGTGCGCTTCTGGCGAGACTGGTTTCACCGCTCGAGCACTAGTTGCTTAAAGGTGACGGCGGGTGTCTGTCTCTCTCACTTTAGTTGAACCGAGTGTGGCTCGCCCGGTCCTTGCGAAGGTTAAAACAGCACCAACTTGACAAACTATCGTTGTGGTTTTGATGCGTAGGTAAAACGGTTCTTGCTCAGCCCGTAGCAGCCACGTAAAACTTGCAACAACAAAGTAGAGGGCGTCTAACTTGTTTTTGCAGGGCATGTTGTGATGTGATGTGGTCAAGGCGTGATGCTATATTTTATTGTATGAGATGATCATGTTTTGTAACGAGTTATCGACAAGCTGGCGAGAGCCATATGGTTGTCGCTTTATTGTATGAAATGCAAAAGCCATGTAATTGCTTTACTTTATCACTAAGCGATGGCGATAGTCGTAGAAGCAATAGTTGGCGAGGCGACAACGATGCTACGATGGAGATCAAGGTGTCGCGCGGTGGCGATGGTGATCATGGCGGTGCCGGAGATGGAATCACAAGCACAAGATGATGATGACCATATCATATCACTTATATTGATTGCATGTGATGTTTATCCTTTATGCATCTTATCTTGCTTTGATTGGCGGTAGCATTATAAGATGATCTCTCACTAAAATTATCAAGAAGTGTTCTCCACAGTATGCACCGTTGCTAAAAGTTAAGTAGTACCCGGACACCACGTGATGATCGGGTGTGATAAGTTCTCGTCCATCTACACGGGTGCAAGCCAGTTTTGCACCGCAGAATACTCGAGGTTAAACTTGCGAGCCTAGCATATGCAGATATGGCCTCGGAACACGGAGACCGAAAGGTCGGCGTGAATCATATAGTAGATATGATCAACATAGTGATGTTCACCATTGAAACTACTCCATCTCACGTGATGATCGGACATGGTTTAGTTGATTTGGATCACGTAATCACTTAGATGACTAGAGATGTGTGTCTAAGTGGGAGTTTTTAATATGATTAATTGAACTTAAATTTATCATGAACTTAGTACTGATAGTATTTTGCTTGTCTATGTTTCTTTGTAGATAGATGGCTCGTCTTTGTTGTTCGTTGAATTTTAATGCGTTCCTTGAAAGCAAAGTTGAAAGATGATGGTAGCAATTACGGACTGGGTCCGTAACGAGGATTATCCTCATTGCTGCCTGAAAAATTACGTCTGGAAGCACCGCTGGGTGCGAACCTGCTGCGAGAACAACGCGGAAGTTGTGAGCGTCTGGCGAGCAAAGTGATGACTACTCTATAGTTCGATGTGCCATGCTTTACGGCTTAGAACCGGGTCTTCAACGGCGTTTTGAGCGTCATGGAGCATATGAGATGTTCAGGAGTTGAAGTTAATATTTCAAGCAAATGCCGGATTGAGAGATATGAAGTCTCCAATAAGTTCTATAGCTGCAAGATGGAGGAGAATAGTTACATCGGTGAGCACATACTCAAAATGTGCGGGTATAATAATCACTTAATTCAGCTGGGAGTTAATCTTCCGGATGATAGTGTCATTGTGAAATTCTCCAATCACTGCCACCAAGCTACAAGAGCTTCGTGATGAACTATAATATGCAAGGGATGACTAAGACAATTCTGAGCTCTTCGCAATGCTAAAAGCAGCGGAGGTAGAAATCAGAAAGAGCATCAAGTGTTGATGGTCAACAAGACCACTAGTTTCAAGAAAAGGGCAAAGGAAGAAGAAGGAAACTTCAAAAGAACAGCAAGAAAGTTCTGATCAGAGAAAAAACCAAGTCTGGACCTAAGCACAAGGCGAGTGTTTTCTTGCAAGCAATTTGGACCTTTGAGCGGAACTGCCCCAAGTATTTGGCGGATAAGAAGGATGGCAAGGTGAACAAAGGTATATGTGATATACATGTTATTGATGTGTACCTTACTAGAGCTCGTAGTAGCTTTTGGGTATTTGATCTGGTTACATTGCTAATATTTGCAACTCGAAGCAGGGACTACGGAATAGGCGAGCAGCGGCAAAGGGCGAGGTGACGATCTTGGCGTGGGAAATGGTTCCAAAGTCAATGTGATCGCGATCGACACGCTACCTCTACATCTACCTTGGGATTAGTTTTAGACCTAAATAATTGTTATTTGGTGCGGCGTTGAGCATGAACATTATATCTGGATCTTGTTTGATGCGAGGCGGTTATTCATTAAATCGAGAGAATAATGGTTGTTCTATTTATATGAGTAATATCTTTTATGGTCATGCACCCTTGAAGAATGGTCTATTCTTGTTGAATCTCGATAGTAGTGATACACATATTCATAATGTCGAAGCCAAAAGATGCAGAGTTGATAATGATAGTGCAACTTATTTGTGCACTTGCCGTTTAGGTCATATCGATTGTAAAAGCATGAAGAAACTCCATCGAGATGGACTTTTGGAATCACTTGATTATGAATCACTTGGTACTTGCGAACCGTGCCTCATGGGCAAGATGACTAAAACACCGTTCTCGGTTGTATGGAGAAACAACAGACTTATTGGAAATCATACATACAGATGTATGTGGTCCGATGAATGTTGAAGCTCGTGGCGGATATCGTTATTTTCTCACCTTCACGAGATGATTTAAGCGGATACGGGTATATCTACTTGATGAAGCATAAATCTGAAACATTTGAAAAGTTCAAAGAATTTGAGTGAAGTTGAAAATCATCGTAACAAGAAAATAAAGTTTCTCGATCTGATCGTGGAGGAGAATATTTGAGTTCTGAGTTTGGTCTACATTTGAAGCAATGCGGAATAGTTTAGCAACTCATACGGGAACACCACAGCGTAATGGTGTGTCGAGCGTCGTGTCGTACTTTACTAGATATGGTGCGATCTATGATGTCTATTTCCGATTTACCGCTATCGTTTTGGGGTTATGCTTTAGAGGCGGCGCATTCACGTTAAATAGGACACCGTCAAAATCCGTTGAGGCGGCGCCTTATGAACTATGGTTTAGCAAGAAACCAAAGTTGTCGTTTCGAAAGTTTGGGGTTGCGATGCTTATGTGAAAAACTTCAACTTTGATAAGCTTGAACCCAAATCGGAAAAATGTGTCTTCATAGGATACCCAAAGGAGACAATTGGGTATACCTTCTATCACAGATCCGAAGGCAAGACATTCGTTGCTAAGAATGGATCCTTTCTAGAAGGAGTTTCTCTCGAAAGAAGTGAGTGGGAGGAAAGTGGAACTTGATGAGGTAATAGTACCAACTCCCTTATTGGAAAGTAGTTCATCACGAAATCAGTTTACGTAACAACTACACCGATTAGCGAGGAAGATAATGATAATGATCATGAAACTTCAGATCAAGTTGTCCTTGAACCGTAGATCAACGAGAATAAAATCCGCACGAGTGATGCGGTAATCCTATTACGGAAGTCATGCTACTAGATCATGGTGAACCTACGAACTATGAAGAAGCGATGGTGAGCCAGATTCCACAAAATGGCTTGAAGCCATGAAATCGAGATGGGATCCATGTATGAGAACAAAGTATGGACTTTGGTAGACTTGCCGATGATCGGCAAGCTATTGAGAATAAATGGATCTTTAAGAAGAAGAGGCGCCGATGGTAATGTAGCTGTCTACAAAGCTCGACTTGTTGCAAAGGTTTTCGACAAGTTCAAGGGGTTGACTACGATGAGACTTTCTCACCGTGGCGATGCTTAAGTCTGTCGAATCATGTTAGCAATTGCGCATTTTATGATTATGAAATTTGGCAAATGGATGTAAAACTGCATTCTTGAATGGATTTCTAGAAGAAGAGTTGTATATGATGCAACAGAAGGTTTTGTTGATCCAAAGGGTGCTAACAAAGTGTGCAAGCTCAACGATCAATTTATAGTGCAGTGCAAGCCTCTCGGAGTTGGAATAAGCGCTTTGATAGTGTGATCAAAGCATATGGTTTATCTGAGACTTTTGGAGAAGCTTTGTATTTACAAGAAAGTGAGTGGGAGCTCTGTAGCATTTCGATATTATATGTGGACGACATATTGTTGATTGGAAATGATATAGAATTTCTGGATAGCATAAAGGATACTTGAATAAAAGTTTTTCAATGAAAGACCTCGGTGAAGCTGCTTACATATTGGGCATCAAGATCTATAGAGATAGATCAAGGCGGCAATTGGACTTTCACAAAGCACATACCTTGATAAAGTTTTGAAGAAGTTCAAAATGGATCGAGCAAAGAAAGGTTTTTACTGTATTACAAGGTGTAAGATTGAGTCGGACTCAATGCCCGACCACATGAGAAGATAGAGAAAATGAAAAATGTTCCTATGCTTCAGCCATAGGCTCTATCATGTATGCAATCTTGTGTACCAGACTGGCGTATGCTTAGCTGTAAGCTTGGCGGGAAGGTACCAAAGTAATCGAGTGGATCCTTTGGACAGCGGTCAAGAACATCTGAAATACGAAAAGGACTAAGGATATGTTTCTCGTATATGGAGGTGACAAAGAGCTAGTCGTAAATGGTTACGTCGATGCAAGCTTTGACCTGATCGAGACGATTCTAAATCGCAAACCGGATCGTATTTTTATTAAGCGGTGGAGCTGTCGGTTGGTGCAGTTCTAAACAAAGCGTCGTGGCGGGATCTACATGTGAAGCGGAGTACATAGCTGCTTGAGCAGCAAATGAAGAATGCGGATGAAAGAGTTCATTTCCGATCTAGGTGTCATACCTAGTGCATCGGGACCAATGAAGATCTTCTGTGACAATCTTGGTGCAATTGCCTTGGCAAAGGAATCCAGATTTCACAAGAGGACCAAGCATATCAAGAGGCGCTTCAATTCCATTGGGACCAAGTCCAAGTGGGAGACATAGAGATTTGCAAAATACATACGGATCTGAATGTTGCAGACCGTTGACTAAGCCTCTTCCACGAGCAAAACATGATCAGCACCAAGACTCCATGGGTGTTAGAATCATTCTTGTGTAATCTAGATTATTGACTCTAGTGCAAGTGGGAGGCTGAAGGAAATATGCCCTAGAGGCAATAATAAAGTTATTATTTATTTCCTTATATCATGATAAATGTTTATTATTCATGCTAGAATTGTATTAACGGAAACATAATACATGTGTGAATACATAGACAAGCAGATAGTCACTAGTATGCCTCTACAAGACTAGCTCATTGATCGAAGATGGTTATGTTTCCTAACCATAGACATGTGTTGTCATTTGATTAATGGGATCACATCATTAGGAGAATGATGTGATTGACATGACCCATTTCGTTAACTTAGCACTTGATCGTTTAGTATGTTGCTTATGCTTTCTTCATGACTTATACAAAGTTCCTGCAACTATGAGATTATGCAACTCCGTTTACGGAGGAACACTTTGTGTGCTACCAAGCGTCTAGCGTAAGCTGGGTGATTATAAAGGTACTCTGGTGTCTCCAAAAGTATATGTTGAGTTGGCATGAATCGAGATTAGGTTTTGTCACTCCGATTGTCGGAGAGGTATCTCTGGGCCTTCTCGGTAATACACATCACATAAGCCTTGCAAGCATTGCAACTAATGAGTTAGTTGTGAGATGATGTATTACGGAGCGAGTAAAGAGACTTACGATAGCGAGATTGAACTAGGTATTGGATACCGGCGATCGAATCTCGGGTAAGTAACATACCGATGACAAAGGAACAACGTATATCGTTATGCGGTTTGACCGATAAAGATCTTCGTAGAATATGTAGGAACCAATATGGGCATCCAGGTTCCGCTATTGGTTATTGACCGAGAATGGTTCTAGGTCATGTCTACATAGTTCTCGAACCCGTAGGGTCCATGCAACAACGTTTGATGTGAGTTCATTATGAGTTTATAAGTATTGATGTACGAAGGTTGTTGAGTCCGGATGTGATCACGGACATGACGAGGAGTCTCGAAATGGTCGAGACATAAAGATTGATATATTGGAAGCCTATGTTTGGACTTGGAAGGTTCGGATGAAAGCGAGGAAGTTCTACGGAACAGGGGTTACGGAACCCCGGGAGGTCTATGGGCCTTGATGGGCCATAGAGAGAAGAGGAAGGGCCGGCCGGGGGGCAGGCGCGCCCCCTCCCCTCTAGTCCGAATAGGACAAGGAGAGGCGGCGCCTTCCCTCTTCCCCTCCTCAATCCTAATCCAACTAGGGAGGGGAGTCCTACTCGGTGGGAGTAGGACTCCTCGGCCAGCGCCTCCCCTAGGGCTGGCCGCACCCCCTTGGCTCCTTTATATCTGAGGCAGGGGCACCCCATGACACACAAGTTGATCTCTGGATCGTTCCTTAGCCGTGTCGGTGCCCCTTCCACCATATTCCACCCGGTCATATCGTCGCGGAGCTTAAGTGAAGCCTGCGCGGAGAAGTCATATCGTCGCGGAGCTTAAGCGAAGCCCTGCGTCGGTGGAGCATCATCATCGTCCTGCGCCGTCGTCTTGTGGAACTCATCCCGACACTTTCTTTGGATCGGTCCGGGGATCGTCATCGAGCTGAGCGTGTGCAGAACTTCGGAGGTGCCGTCGTTCGGTGCTTGGATCGGTCGGATCGTGAAGGCGTCGACTACATCAACAGCGTTGTTATAGCGCTTCGCTTTCGGTCTCACAGTGCGTGGGCGGACCTCTCCCTCTCGTTGCTATGCCATCACCATGGTCTTGCGTGTGCGTAGGAAATTTTTGAAATTACTCGTTCCCCA
>JAHIAM010020749.1:0-10463 GCA_021605205.1 Aegilops longissima
CCTCGCGGCCCAATCTTTGAGTTTACTCGATGGCGAAGTTGATGATGGTCCCGTCGATCGCCCATGTGATGGATGGCGTAGTAGGCACCCCGACCGCCCGGTGCTGTTTGGCGAGAACGCTATTGTGGGAGACACATGCTTGCCATACTTACGAATAGGCTCGGTGAAGGTGCCTCCAGATTTGGCGTGGCAGGGAGAACATCATCAAGAACCTTCTTGACATTTGTGTAGTCTACGTTCATGACGGTCGGGTCGAAATCGTGGCCATGGAATATTTGGGGCTTAGGAGGATGGCGTGCAATGTGTGTCCTTTGCAGAAAACACGGAATGTTAAAAGAAAAGCGATCGAAATCTAAGAATTCATATGTTACGGGCGGTTGAGGGAGGACTTACTCGGAAAGTAAGGCCGAGGAAGTTATCCTTATCTTGGTTTGCGAGAATGGCGCCTTGAGTAGAACTTCGCGACTTGCGGTCCCGCGCTGCCCAAGATCTTGTACGCATGTAGAAGAAGTCGACTATCACGCGATGTCCGGGGTCTTATCGCGAATGATCCGCATCTCCATACTCAGCGAAAATAGCGAGCGAAGGTGTAGTGCAGCGGATGAAGGTTCAACATAAGCGTGGATGTCATCAAACCGCGAGGACGATCGTACGCCCGATGGAGTTATCCACAAAGCCCTTGCCCTCGGCACCTTAGCGCGAAACCGGGTATGCCACATCCTTCTCTCGAGGCCGCTTCTCCAAAGAAAGAACACTGTCATGCAGACTCCGCAGTAGCACGGTTTGCAGCATTGAGCATATTTGTGGTAGCATCGCCCTACCATACCATGCACCCTCCTCGAGATATCCTTAGGTGAAGGTGGCCCGTCTCGAGCACGGATCGTACTCGGTGCGGTGGCCCGCACCCTTGTTAGTCTTTCTTTTGCGTGCCTTCTTCTTCTCCTGTAATGGGACCGAGTTCTGCTCACGGACCGCCTTCTTGAGTGTGTTGGGGCTGATAATATTTCGCACCTCGCCTATCGAGGCTCGGTGAAGTCGGCGGTGGGCGTCTCACGAGCTGAGCGGGGGCGACTCTGTTGCAACTTGGCTTCTCCGCGGTACCGGCTAGATCGCGCCGTCTTTTGTTGGGTTGGGTTCTTGAGAAGGAGGCCCCATGAATGCCACCGTACCCATGATCGGCAAAGTACTGATCGGCGTTGCCAAATGTATATCGTCGTCGTCGTTCGATCTGTGCCATATGCATGTTTGGATCGATGGCATAGGGATGTCCGGCACCGTTCGGCATCTTGCCATGGGGCCGACTTGGCGCCGGCATATTGGCGGTGTTGTCTTTGGGTGGTGTCCCCGCCCCAAGCGAATCTGGCTCTTGGCCAGCGAGGGCCAGCTCGAGCGGTGCGAGGGTCATCACGTCATCATCGTCGGCCCGAGCGGGTCGAATCGGAGGTAACAACTCGTCGCCTTGGCAGCACCGAACCAGTTGAACCCTAAACAAGTTGGGTGGCATCGGGTACCGTGGAACAAGGGTTGCCGGTTGAGCGATTTTGTCCTGGCGACATCGACCAACTCGTTGTTCACGAAGTGCGGGAAGTGCGGAGCGTCGGGGCGCCTGCGAAAACATGTAGGGCGTCGGGATGCCCGATCAAAGAGCAAGGAGATGAAGTCCTCGGCGAGAGAGGCAGTTAGTTATCGTGATGATGGCGTCGAGCTCGGCTAATGTCGAGCACGCCAGCGGCGGTGCAATGTCGGAGGGCGCTTACTGCGAGGTGGCGGCGGCGTACACCCAGTGCATTAAGCTCCCGTGCGGCGTCGAGACACCAATGCCGCCTCCCGGAGACACCAATGGCCCGACGATGTTCCATGGATCCTTCCCAAATTCAGGGTCTTGAAGTTCAACGCCTTGCCTGGCTCGCATCCTTAGGGTGACTCGGCATCTTGTCTTTTTATCTATCTCCGGATCATTTCGTCATCTTCTCGCTTCTTCTCCTCCCTATCCGCGTGCCAGCGCGGGAGCTTTGCTACCTTAGGGTCGCGAAATACCGCTGCAGAGCGAGTGATCGGAAAGTACCACACCACTTTTCGAGGCTTTCTTCCTCATCTTGTATCGAGTGCGCCGCTGCCGGACATATGGTAGACTCGCGTGCTCGTCCGATAAATGATGCAATTGTTCATGCACACATGGTATTTCACGTGCGGTAAATCCAGAGGACACACGATTTTCTTCGCCTCCTCCAAACTGGTGGGCACTTGTTCCCCTTGGGAAGGCGTTCGTGCGAATGACATGTTCTCGTCGAAGCATCGTCGGTCATTTTGTGTTTTACCTTCATCTCGAGCCATGAGTGTTACTTTCGGCGGGTATCCTCGGGCCTGCATCCTTCACTGTCGAGTAACGCGTCTAACTCAAGTTGATCCATCTTGGCTTTCTCTCGGGCGGCAGCTCTTGCGTTATCTATGCGCTTGAAGCAGCTCTTGAATATGAGGGTCCTGCACCCAGCCCGATGCTCCGGCGTAAATGCGCTCCGCTTGACATCATCATCTTCATGATCATGCCCGTCGTCTGCTCCGGCATCTTCCTTATCATCATGTCCTGCATCTTCTACATGATGGTTAGTCACATCACCGTCATGATCATCTCACGGGATTCTTCGTCTTCTCGCCCGCCCGAGCGCGGTGGTTGTCTTGCTGCCCTTCCTCATTTCTTGCCCAGCCCCCATGGGCGACTTAGTAGTCATCTTCATCACCTTGCCACGATAGCCATCCATGAAACCACGCAAGAGCGGTGGTCCGCACCTGCCGGAATCCGGGTCATAATAAGGCTCTTGCACTTGCATCTTCGACACGGACATCTTATCTCCGTCTCGTTCTTTTGAAGCATCTCGGCCCGCGGACCTCAAAAACCTATTCACGATGCCTTCGATCATCGTGCGGACCATCAGTACGCTGAGAGTAGAAACAAAGCGATATTTTAGAACCAAGAAAAAATTTGGCATGACTTTCCCTAAAATAGGACCAAAAAAATTCTTAATGCCAAAATTCTACGAAAGCGGAAATGAATCAACATTCCGGCAAAATATTGGCAACTATCGCATTCCAAATACGGTACACCTCCAAACACAAACACATATGCAACACCACAAACATATGCAACACCACGAACATACATAGATCTAGCTAGGCCATAAAAAGTGCATGTGCACCTTGTTCTGGGAGAACAACATAAATATAGCTTCCCCCTTACTTACCTATCAAAACAAGGTAAGTTAACCACTTAATTTGAGGAATATATGGTGGAAATGGCGTGAAAAGAGGAGGCACCGAGACAAGGAGGAGGTGGAGAGAATGAAGTGGGGAGAAAGTGAGTGTGGGTAGGAGGCTGTCCAAAATATCTTGTTGCTGCCCTTACTAATGGTGCACCAACTCTAAATCGATTAGTAATCCAGGTTACTAATGCGCACCTTAGGTGTCGCCATTAGTAATTTTAAAAAAAACATACTAATGGCTCCTTTGTTCCCGGTGCGCTTTACTATTTAAACTAGTAATGGCGCCGGTGGAACGATCTTGATAATAATTTACAAAAAGGAATAAAAAATATAATAAAAAAACAACATTAGTGGCGCACTTTTGGCCAGTGCGCCATTACTGAATACAACTAGTAATGGCGCCTTAGTCTGAATCGCCATTAGTATCATTTGACGGCACTAGTTCAAAAAAATTTGATACTAATGGCACCTTGGGCCAGTCGCCATTAGTAGTTTCAACTCTAATGGCATATCGGAAGGTGGTGCGCCATTGGTATATACTAATGGCGCACGCATGCATTGGCCATTAGTGTCAATCCATCTATAGCCCTTTTCTAGTAGTGAAGCTCTGGCTCACGGGACATTGCTTCATTTTGGTGAACTACCCAAAGGTCCCATGAATTGAATCATCCATGTTGGTGGTGAAAAGGCCAGCTCCATGTTGCGACCCACGGTACACCTCGTTTGCCACCTGCTCGACCCTAGTGTCCTTGATAAAATGAAGTAATAATCAGTTAAAATAGAGTGGGTGTCATCTCTATCATTTCATTTCCAATGTAGATAAAGAAGTGCTTCTCTTGGTTAAAGTATGTTTCATCAAATAGTCCCATTGTTAATGTTTAAGCGTTTACAATTTGGGGTGCTTAATTTTAGTTGATATGTACAAAATAGAGATTTGAATGTCTCAAAGGCGCCTCCTTGTACTACTGCTGTACTGATGTTCATCCTTTGGCGGAAGTGTATCGGAGACTTGGGGCGATGTCGATATGGGCGTGCCTATGGCGTCGGGGGCCCATCTCGCCCTCCTGCATGGCATACTATGATACTATCACAATATTTTCTTCTATTTATTTTGTGTTTTCATCAACTAGTGCCACTATAATGTAATCATGCTTTTCATTATCTGTGCAAGCAGGGTTTATTCACTGCATTTTGGTGGAACTGCACAAATATGCGTATGGAACCGGCATATATGCAGTGCGAGGTGTGCCAAGTAAAATTACCGACACCAACCATGCTGCATGCCGCATTGGCATCACCACCCGATGGGATGTGTGGCGCTCTCGTGGCGGATCTTTCTCGGCAAATCCTCTAACCAAATACTAGTAGCTTATATTGGCAGTTTTCTAGGGAGTACTCTTTTGAAAGAAGAACCAATCTATTTTTGTTTATTTGTACCTTGTGTCACAACTTTGGCCCAAAGGTCGGAGCTATTTTAGGGTGATTGGCGTAGTACTGGGAGACTGATTGTAAGCATGATTTTCATTGCTGTCCCGATTGTAGCATGAGCAGGTGGAAGATTAGGTTAGTCTGGCTTACCTTAAACCCTACGCCGCCGTTGAAATGAGGCAAGCGTCGAGGAACCATGGAGAACATCGGGGAGCGGCGTCGCGCCATCCGGCCTCCTCTTGCGGTGGGAGAAGCGAATACTCCTATGGCCCGGCTGGCTTTGCACCCTCACGAATGGCACACCATACTCGATCGATTCGTTATCCTCTGGGTGCTCGACCTTGACCTCGCCCCACCTCCGCTTTGGCCCGCCTCGGGCGAATCTGCTGCTCCATCGCCCATAGGAATACTCGATGAACTTCGGAGGCTGGCGTGGCTGCCGCCGAGGTACATGTACATTCCGCCCTCATAATCGTCATCTCGCTCTTTCGCATACATTGCCACATGGCCCTTGCGTCCTCAAATCTCCCCTCATTGTCAAACCAACTAAGGATCTCCTTCAACCTAGCTAACTTTGCACAGGTGCGCCGTTCTCTATATTCCTTGCATCCTCTCCATAGATTAGATTACGGTGGTCGGTGCTAGCTTTGGAAGATGGGAGGAGGCGGTGGTCTTGCAATAGAGAAGAGGGAGAGGAGAGGAGGTGGTTTTGGAATGGAGATGATGGAGAGGAGAGGAGGTGGTTTTGCAATGGAGAGAGATCGAGAAGAGGAGGGCGAGGCGGTGGTTTTGGAATGGAGATGATGGAGAGGAGAGGAGGTGGTTTTGGAATGGAGATGATGGAGAGGAGAGGAGGTGGTTTTGCAATGGAGAAGATCGAGGAAGAGGGAGGCGAGGCGGTGGTTTTGGAATGTAGATGATGGAGAGGAGAGGAGGTGCTTTGCAATGGAGAAGAGGAGAGGAGCATCGACGCGATTTAGGATTAGGCGAGAGGGCGGTATGTGACTAGATCAAAATCAAAATCAATTTACCCTTCAATTAAAGCGACCCCACATTAACTAGTCTCCCTTTTATTACGGGTCATAATTGACCATGATTTTCCACATAAAATATATGTTATCGTTGCAAAAATAATATAATTTGAAAGTACATTCGAATCTGAACCAAGCGATACAATTTTTGGTGACATGCATTCACATTTTGCTTGTCACATACGATCATCAAACTTTGACCAAATCATAAAACAACAAAAAATACTTCCAAGACCAGGTCCGCTCTTCCCTCTTCTCTTTAAACCACCTGCTCCTCTCTGTTCCAATCTAAATCCAGCGCTGCTCCTCTCCTCTTCCATTTCAAAACCATCGCCCCTCCTCTCTGTTCAGGTCCAAAACCATTCGCCCTCTCTGTTCTAATCCAAAACCAGCGCTGCTCCTCTCCTCTTCCATCCAAAAACCACCGGCAGTGAAGGTCTGTGGAGATAGATCAATGGAGAGTACAACCGATATGTGAGGATCAGGCGGCGACCACATGAAGCTAGCTAGGATGTTGGAGATACAATCTTGGTTTGACAACCGGACCAACTAAGCGGTGGCGGTGACAACCATGGCCAAATATCTAGCAAGGCGAAAAGCGGCAATACTCCGGAGAGTCGTGCGGAGTACATAAGTTGCTCCTCGGGACATGGAGCAAACAGATTCACGAATCCGATCGTGAGGCGGTGGTGGGAATATCGATCCCGGATGGAGCATCCACGAGATTGAAGGATCGAGCATTCTGAGGTGCCGTTTGTGAGGTGTCTGCGAGTGAGCGGTGGAGTCTTCGTCGACCGAACCCCTACAAGAGGAGAAAGCAGTTGGCGCGATGCTTCCCGCCATCGTCTCCCTTGCCGTTCCATCGTATCCGGAGGCGGTATCCCGCCGAGGAATCTGAGGGTGCCCCCCAATAGTGGGAGGTTTGAATTGTCGGGAGGAGCTTAGGGTTGTCGGTATTTGCAGGTTTTGAATTGTGTTTTGTGTTGTGTATTTTGAGAGTACTTTCGAGATATGAATGTCTTTTGAATTTCAGATTTGCGATATTGAGCATATGAAGAATTTTATAAATTCTAGAGATATATTTTAGCACTTAAAAAATGTAGTTTCATAGGAGTATAAAAGTGCAGAGGAGAAGAAAGCGCAAGTTTCAGTTTAGATAAGCGCAAGTTCATTCAGATAAGCGCAACTTTGAGAGCATTCATATTAACACGGCCTTTTCAAACAGGGTTAACGTCATGTTGGAATTTTTATTCATGTGAAAATGGAACTACCAGCCAGTTAACATCATGCTGATCAACATTCATGCATAGCACATCTTCATATGATGCAGTCAAAATACCCACACAATGTCGATGTGCGAAACCACGAGAAAAGCGAGGGAAGTTTTGGCAAGTGTTGGGCGTGGTTTTGGGCTGCCCGTCTAGGCTTTCATTTTTAACATCGCAGCCACGACCTCGGATGGGAGGGCCTGTTTGTATTTTTCTTAGGGCCGTCATGTATCGACCGGCCTATGGACCTCCCATCCGAGGTTTTATTTTTGGCAGCCAATTTATGTATTTTTTTGAAAAAGCGAGGTCTGTTCTATTTTCTATATAAGAATAGGAGCATGGGTACAACTTATGTTTCCCTTCTAACTATATTATATATATTTAAATTATTTTATATGTTATTAAATATTATTTTATTGTCATCATATATTTAGAATACTTACATATGTAGAAAACAATATCCCACATCTAATTAACTTATAAAAATAATTTCTTAACAAATAAAATCATGGATTGTTTTGTACGAAAATCCTAGTGATTGTGTACAAAAGCTTGAAGATTAAAGGATGAATAATATCACTTATTATTTAAATATATTTATAACAAAATGCTCAGCCCTTTTTATTTTTTGATAACATTGCTGGCCCAACCCAACATTATAATTAGAATCAGCCCAGCAAAATGTGTATCTAGATAAAGTGCAAATGGCCTCTAATTTTTAGGAAATAAAATAAATGGGCATGGATGCTACATTAATTGTTCACCCAGCCCAGCTAATGGCTGTAATTCAAAAAAAAGATCAAATTATATAAATTCTACCCAAAAAAAATGTAAATTCTGAAAAAATGGGTTGAATCGTGCCACATTTTGGAGGCTGAAATGTGGGCCAATAGGTGAAAGCAGCATAAGTCGTTGTCAATTTAGTCAACACATGATTTTGACATGTTAGCCGTTGGATTTACATCCAGGCGGCATCCATCTTCAATCTCTCGTCTTCTTCCTCCGGCCGAGGACCACCTCCGCCTCCTGCGCTAGCAGCTCTACTTTGCAACCGCTATGAGCGCCACTCCGTGGCGAGGCCATCCCTCCTCCATTCCACACCTCCTGTTCTTCTCCACCATTGCCGAACCACACCGCACTAGAACAGTTAACCCT
The DNA here is from genome assembly GCA_021605205.1 of Aegilops longissima. Classification (NCBI taxonomy): domain Eukaryota; kingdom Viridiplantae; phylum Streptophyta; class Magnoliopsida; order Poales; family Poaceae; genus Aegilops; species Aegilops longissima. The sequence goes on from JAHIAM010020749.1 coordinate 8,140, forward strand.
CGTACACCTCTCCGTCTGCGACTCTACTCCCGCGTCTTATTTCGGCTCGTTGATGTCCGGGCATCGCCGTCGTCCACCACCTTGGATGCCTTCGGCGGCATAGTCAACGTGGTCAATAACGACACCATCGAATAGGCTTGCGTGGAGAGGCACGATTGGGTTCCGGCCGCACACAAAAATGCCTCCTTATTCAGCGCCAAAATATGATTCCTCCACGACATCCGGTACCCACCGAAGGTCTCGTATTTCGTGAAAAAAGCGTGGCCCCGCTGACTTCGGACCCACCAGTTATCTTGCAAGGAAGTGCCTCCTTATTACGCACAAAAAATGAATACTCCCCACCGTTGGAACCCGGCATCTTTGGGAGAGTGACTTGTGGGCCTACCAAGTTGGCGGGGCGGAGGGCTTTGTCAACAAGTAAATATGAGCGATTCTAGCTCCTTTCCGTACGATGTTCATCCAGGGTTGTAGCGCTTCTTCAACCTCGGTCTTCTTGCTCGGCCGCCCAAACCAGCGCCCGGTCGTGCGCGTGCTCCTACCTCCGTGGCCGGCTGTGATGGCCGGCCTCACCGCCTACTACTCCACCGCTGGCCGAGGCCATCCCTCTACTCACCCACACCCCTGTTATTCTCAGCGGCGGCACACCTCACCATGCACGAACAGTGAACCTCAGTACTCCTCTTGGCGTGGGCATCCCTTCTGCTGCGTCTTCCCGCTCCAAGTCGTCCCCTTCCTAGGCCTCGCCGTCGTCCACCGCCGTGGTGCTGTCGGCTGGTGTGGTCAACGTGGTCAAGGCGACTTCCATCGGACATGGATTGTACATGGAGAGGCGGACAACTGGGTTCACGGTCGCGAAGGAAGTGCCTCCTTATTACGCGGAAAATAATGATTCCTCCACTTGACAGTGGGGACCCGCGAAGAGACCACCGTATTTCAGAAAAAGTTTCCCCACATGCTGGGACCCACCAGCTACATCTTCACACGCAAGGAAGTGCGTCCGGGCAAAAAAGCGATTCGCCCCACTTGCTGGGACCCACCAGCTACATCTTCGCGATGCAAGGAAGTGCGTCGGGCAAAAAAGCGATTCGCCCCACTGCTGGGACCCACCAGCTACATCTTCTCACGCAAGGAAGTGCGTCAGGGCAAAAAAGCATTAGCCCCACATTGCTGGGACCCACCAGCTACATCTTCGCATGCAAGGAAGTGCGTCCGGGCAAAAAAGCGATTCGCCCGATGCTGGGACCTACCAGCTACATCTTCTACACAAAGGAAGTGCGTCCGGGCAAAAAATGATTAGCCCTCATTGCTGGGACCCACGAGCTACATTTTACACTCAAGGAACTGCCGGCAGTCGGGACCCGGCTGGTCGAGCGTCGTGCCGTTGTCATTTTGGTCCGAGCGATGTCGTACATATATACTGGTGGATGTAGAGGGCGCCGCGTGTAGTAGAAGCGGCGCGTAGCATGTACGTCACGCTACATCGGCGAGGGTGCAAGAAATAAAATCTGACCCGCGTCACGTACATACGGGCAGGGTCTCGAGCGCCTACTCGGCGCTACGTACATGGCTGGGTCGGAACGGAGAAAGCGGTGTCGTCGTCGTGTTCATGGGGAGGCAGCGGAATGCGTCGTGTTCATCGGGACAGCAGATGAATCGTCGTGTTCCCGGAGGCACGGAATGCGTGGGAGCCAAGCCGCTTGGGCGAGCGAGCGATGGAAGCGAGGCTCGCATAGCGCACAGAGGAAACAGACCTCCTATGGTCGAAACTGGGGTCTGTTGATCGGGAGGGTGTGGCGATCGCAAAGCGGAGAAAGCGGACCTCCTACGGTCGAAGCGGGGTCCTGTTGATCGGGAGGGTGTGGCGAACCGCAAAAGCGGAGGAAAGCGGACCTCCCTACGGTCAAGCAGGGTCTGTTGATCGGGAGGGTGTGGCGTCTTGCAAAAGCAGGACGGAGCGGACTTGTGTTAGAGTTCTACGGTCGAAGCAGGGGTCCTGTTCGCCAGGAGGTGTGGCGTCGCATAAAGCAGGACTCCACGAGATCTGTTCATCTCCACCGTTAACCTCCTCCGCCTCCACGGGCTCTCGTTCATCCAGCCTCCACCACGCTCTCCACCCGGCTCTGTTCAACCAACCCTCCACGGGAACCCCTCCACCGTCTACTGTTCATCCAACCCTCCACACCACGGGGTCCTGTTCAACCACCCCTCCACCATCTACTGTTCATCCAGCCCTCCACACCACGGGTCTGTTCATCCAGAGGCTACGCCACCGCCCTGTTCATCCAACCCCCCAACCTCTTCATTCAATCAATCGGCTTCAGCAG
>JAHIAM010020750.1:0-17795 GCA_021605205.1 Aegilops longissima
CGGCAAGCTTGATGGGGATCATCGAGCTCGGCGGACCTGCAGGTCCTTGCCGTAGAAGCTGATGGTCCGTGGTGATAGAAGAGCCTTTAGTCCTTGTTGTCGAGCCACGAGGCTCCAACATGGGCACATCAGATCGTCCATTTCCTTGACGGAGAACTTCCGAAGAGCAAGAAGAAGCGAAAAAAGTAGCCCGGCGGTCAAGTATGTACCGGTTTGTTGACAACATCTGTATAGAAGAAGACTCAATGGAGTGAAATTGAAGTGCATTTGCGGGAAGATGGGCCGAAGCTGTTGGCGGAGATACGGAGGCATATGTAGTCACCACATTGGCGCCAAACACTTAAGCAAAGCTTTCCGGCAAGGCTTCTTCGGCGAAGCCCTCGAGGATGCAACTGCACAAGTAACCAAGTGTGAAGCATGCGGTTCCATCCAAGGCAGATACATCAACCAACTCAAGCTCTCGGGCGATCCCTTTATCACGGCCCTTCTCGGTGCGGGGCTCGACACCTCGGCCCCTTCCCGAGCTGTTGGGGGCTTTGAATACTTATGCGTCGCAATCGACAAGTTCACAAAGTGGCGAAGTGGAACCAGTGAGGAAGGTGACAGCCTGATCGGCCGTCAAGTTCTTGAGTCAATTGTTTGTAATCCTTTGTACAAAGCGAGCGTGAACCCGTGCATCGATAAAGCCTATGGTTGCGCACATTTTGTTAATACATGCCTTCATAATCAAATATGCATGTGTTTACTAACATCTTATGCACCCGCACCCGATAGCGATAATGATCCATTAGGCTCCACAACTTTCTTTTCTCTTCTTTCTTCTCAAACAAGAAGGAGGTTCATCCACCCACAAGTTAACCCGGGGGAGAGAAGGAGATAGTGGTGTGGGCCGACAAGCGTCGCTCGAGGAACTGTCGCCTTGCCGGAAGACGGACAACAGAAAAGCTAAGTTGCTAATTTCAAGCGGCCAGTTTCAAATTTTTAAGTTATCTTCCTCGAACGATAGTACTTTGTATGGAAAACCTGTGCGCGGAGGAACCAAGTTGTGACTGGTCGCGCCCTTACTTTGTTTCGAGTCCGCTCGACAATTTAAGTGAGCTGCGGCTAGTCGCGACAAGGTTGCTTGTCGGTAGCGACCCTTGACAGAGCTCTGAGTTCCGCTTTTCGGCGCTCGCATGACAAGGGTACTGCAAGCAAGTTCCCCAAGCGTGGGGTAAAAACATACAAGGAAGAAATCGAGTAAAATAACATTGCATTCGATGGCCTAAGATAGTGCATGGCTGAGTCGCGAAACTTGACCTCTTTGGCGAAGTGCATACCGACAAGCAACCTTGTGCATGAGACTAACCGCAGCTCACTTAAATTGTTGGCGGACTCGAAACAAAGTAAAAGCGCGACCAGTCACAACAGTTCCTCCGCACAGGTTTTCCATACAAAGTACTATCGTTCGAGAAGATAACTTAAAATTTAAAACTGGCAGCTTGAACTTAGCAACAGCTTTTCATTGTCCGTCTTCGGCAAGCGGCAGTTCCTCGGCGGCAACCCACACCATTATCTCCTTCTCTCCCCAGTTTCTTGTGGGTGGATGAACCTTCTTCTTGTTTGAGAAGAAAGAAAAAAAAAGTTATGGAGCCTAATGGCTCAAAGGTGCGGGTGCTGCACAAATGTTAGTAAACACATGCATATTTGATTATGAAGGCATGTATTAACAAAATGTCGCAACCTAAACTTCTTGATGCGAGTCGCCCGGCCCAAGATTACATGCAACAGCGGCAAGACTTGTACAAAGGGTGGTTCTGCGGAGCAGGTTCCGGCAGCAGCGCCTCATGGGTAAAACTTGCGAAGATGCTCTATGTTCGAGGAATTGCTCACGGAAAGCCGTCTTGGTCTCAAAGCGGACAGCGCCGGGCCTAGTGACTCGTTTTACCCGATAAGGGCCTTCCCCGGCGTCAACTTTTGGAATTCTTGGCGGATTGAGCAGCGCCGAAGAACAAGGTCGCCTTCCTCGAAGCTTCGGCATTAACTGCGGCTATGGTGCGGCGCAAAGCTTCTTTAATAACAAGCAGCTCGTCTGACCTGAAGGCGATCTTCCTCGAGGAGCAGCGCGTCATCTTGTCGCAGCTGCTCTTGCTCAAACTCATCATAGCGAGCACTCGAGGTGACCCGTATCTGAGTTCCGTGGGGAGAACTGCCTCTGCTCCGTGAGACTAGAGCAAAGGGTGTGCGGCGATGGCTCGATTTGGCGTCGTCTTGATCGACCAAGAACCAGCGGCAGCTCCTCGATCCAGTTTCTTCCGCACTTGTGCAGCCTGTCGAAAGTTCGGTCTTGAGTCCTCGCAGCACTTCAGCGTTGCCCTCTACCTTGACCGTTGCTTCTCGGATGGGCAGCGGATGCAAAGCAGATCTTGGCGCCAAGATCTTGGGCGTCTTGCATGAAGGTGCGACTTCGTGAGCTGTGTGGCGTTGTCGGTGATGATCCGGTTAGGAATCCCAAAGCGGCAAACAATTGACTGAAGAACTTGGCGGCTGTTGTGTTGTCACCTTCCTCACTGGCTCCACTTCGGCCACTTTGTGAACTTGTCGATTCTGACGTACAAGTATTCAAAGCCCCGACAGCTTCGGGGAAGGGCGAGATGTCGAGCCCCGGACGAAGGGCGGGATAAAGGGATCGTCACGGAGAGCTTGAGCTGGCTGATGTATCTTTCTTGAATGGGCCAGCGCGCTTCACACTTGGTTACTTGTGCGGTTGCATCTGGAGGCTTACGGCGAAGAAGCCTTGCGGAAAGCTTTGCGGCAAGTGCTCTTCGTAATGTGGTGACCACATATGCCTCCGTGTATCTCCGCCAACAGCTTACATCCATCTTCGGCAAATGCACTTCAATTTCACTCCGTTGAGTCTTCTTACATGCAGGATGTTGTCAACAAACTGGTACATACTTATTGCCGGGCTACTTTTCCGCTTCTTCTTGCTCTTGGGAAGTTCTCCTATCTGAAGGAAATGGGCGATCTGCTGTGCCCATGTTGGAGCACGTGGCTCGACAACAAGGACTAAAGGCTCCTCTATCACTGCGGGACCATCGGCTTCTATGGCAGGACCTGCAGGTCCGCGAGCTCGATGATCCCGTCAAGCTTGCGGAGCTAAGCTTGTCGGGGCGTTGCTTTAACGATACAAACTGCATGGTTTGTCGGACGAGACTGCTCCTCGGTGATATTCTTGTCGGTTTAGGGACCTTCTTGGCGGCGGCTTGAGAGCTCTGCGGGAAAGTAGTCGCCGGAAACCAATTTTCTCTTCTTGCTCTGTCCTGTTGATGGTGTTACGGTTGGCTGAGTCAGCTTTAGCACAAAAATCCCTGGTTCCACAGGTAACTTAAGTGCGGCACACTTGGAGAGGCCATCAGCTATATTATTCTGTGTTCTTGGAACGTGTTCCATTTGCAGGCCTTCAAAGTGCTCTTCCAGCTTCCTCACTTCATCGACGCACGCTTCCATCAACGGACTCTGGTAGTCTTTATTTACTTGGCGGACGACAAGCTGTGAATCTCGCCTGACAATGAGCTTCTTAATCCCAAGGTCCACCGCAATCCTGAGACCGGCAAGCAAGCCTTCATACTCTGCAGTAATATTTGTTGCTTGTTCCTTGGGAAAGTGCATTTGGACTATGTATTTGAGGTGCTCCCGGGTGGGTGCGATAAGCGACCTGCCCGGCACCGGCGCCTTGCAGCGAAGGCACCGTCAAAATACATCAGCCATTCTTTATTTGCCTCCTTGGCGGGGATGCTCGTCTCGGAATCTCTTCATCCTGCGTTGGCGTCCACTCTGCTATGAATTCTGCCAATGCTCGCTGCGGATAGTTGAAGTGCTTTCAAACTTGAGACCAAAGCTTGCGGTTCAGCGCCACTCAACAATCTGCCTGTTGCTTACGGATTTTGCAAAATCCTCTTTAGCGGAAAGTGAGTGACAACTGTTATCTCATGTGCTTGGAAGTAATGGCGCAGCTTTCTCGAGGCCATGAACAGGCGGCAGCACGCACACACAGTACCTCGATCTAGCCCCCCGAAGAAGAGGCCGACAAAGTATCTTTGGGCGCTGCACCATCTTCTTCCGTATCTTGTCGCAACCTGCGCTGATCCGTCCTTATCGGGACGAGCTTGTGGCGAAGCCCCTTGCTTGTCGCTGGATCGCTTTGTCTCGGTTGCGGCTCATCATCGCCTCCCTCTCCGCTACTAACAGCACTAACCACTTGATTGGTTGCCGCTATATACAGCAACAACTTCTCTTGCGGTTTAGGTGCGACAATTATTGGGCGGAGGGCAGGTATCTCTTCAAGTCTGTGGCGCAGCCTCCGCCCGAGTCCATTTCATTGGACCTGCCTTTTCAAAATCTTGAAAAGCGGCGGTAGCATCAGAACTTGGAGATGAACCTCTTGAGAGCAGCCGCATAACCGGCAAGCCTCGACATCCTTGGCAGCGCTTTGGTGCTTGATCTGCTCAATGGCCTTGATCTTGTCGGGATTGGCTTCAATTCCCGCTGAGATACAAAGAACCGAGAAGTTTGCGGAAGGGACTCCAAATCGCACTTCTCGGGGTTGAGCTTGAGGTTGATCTTGCGCAGGTTTGCAAGCGTCTCATCAAATCCTGAACGAGTTGCTCTGTCCTTGCTCTTGACCACTATATCATCCATGTAAGCTTCTACATTTACGTGTATCTATGGTCCAAAGGCATCATGGACTACCCTTGCAAAGGTTGAACCAGTATTCTTCAAACCGAAGGCATCCGTATAAAGCGATCGTGCCACATGGTGTGATGAATGCGGTTTCTCTTCATCCTCTTCGCCATGAAGATCGATGATATCGTGAATATGCATCAAGAAATGGCGAGATCGCATCCGGCCGTGGAGTCAACAATCTGGTCGATCTGCGGCAAGGGAAATGGGTCCTTTGGACAAGCTTTATTAACATCTGTGAAGTCAATACAAAGTCTCCATTTCCCATTAGCCTTGCATACCACTACGGATTGGCCAACCACGTGGGGTGGAGGACTCCTCGACAAGCCTGCTGCTTCCAATTTCTTGATTTCTTACGCTATGAACTCTTGGCGCTCCCTTGCCCGTTCCTAACTTTTTGCTTGGCGGGCCTCGCGTGAGGACAGACAGCTAGGTGGTGCTCGATTACTTTCACAGGAACACGGGGATGTCGGATGGTTGCCATGCAAACACATCGGCGTTCGCCGCGGAGAAAGCAAGAGCTCACCTTCTATTTAGGATCAGCGTGGCGATGGTGAAGGTACCACCAGTGCCGTCCTCCTTGGCGGGTACTTTCTTGGTCTTTGGCGGAGCTGTCATCTTGCGGTGGAGCTCGATGGTGCGTCCTCGGCGGCAGCAGCACTCGAAGAGTGCGCTTGCGGAGTGGGCAGCAGAGCTCTTGCGGACCTAGTGGTCTTCTTCCCAGGAGCTTTAGCGGTAAGTGGTTTGTTATCTGTCGCTGCTGCATCGGTAAATCTTGTCGGTAGAGATAAGTGCATCTTTCTTGTCGCCATGGACAGAAATAGCGCTTATCGGGCGGGCATCTTGAGTAGGTTGTAAGCGTAATGAGGCGGCCATGAACTTGGCGAGTGCGGACGTAAGTATGCCATTGTAGGGCAATGGGAAATCGTGACGTCAGCGTGACCTCTCGATTCTGAAGTTGAGCTCGCTGCCGAATGTTACCAACAGCGTGATCTTCCCCTTGGGCTTGCTCCCGTGGGTTGATTCCTTGGAAAGTACCAGTTTCTTGAGCTCGCTGTCGGGATCTGAAGTCTACGGAACCTGCGATGGAAATCAAATTCAGGCGGCCCGCCATCAACCAACATCTTTGTGACCTTGAGGTTGCGGATGGTTGGTGAGACCAACATCGGCAAACACCGACCGCGGTGATGCGATCGGGGTGGTCCTCAATGTCAAAGATGATGGGCGTCTGGACCACCTCGGAGGTTGCGTGACTCTATGGATGGATTGCTGCATTGACCTCACGCATCCATTGCTTGAGTTGGCGGTGCGAGTATGCAGAGATGCACCACCGTCGGCGCAAAGGACCTCTGTTACGCCAAAGATGTCGGGGAGTGGCTGATCGTGCCCCACGAGCACCTCGGGACTGGGTCCCTTGTGGTTCGGAGGGCGGAGATTGCGCAAAGAAGCAGATTGAGGCGATGCACACGGGAGTTTACCCAGCCGGAGCTCTCGGAGAGATAATACTCTCTGCTGCTTTGTGGATTCTCTTGTGTTCTTGCTAGGGAACAATGCTGGCTACAAGACCTAACATGAGTGTGATGAACTAAGCGGGGCTGGACTGAAAACCAGCCAAACCGAACCCGAACCGGGCAGACCCCTCTCGTTGCCCTCGGGCCTCCTTTTATAGGCACAAGGGGTTTACCACATATGGCAAGTAGACAAGGTTACAATGGTAAAAACATAGGTTGGTACGCTTTGTATAGTGTCAGTAATCTATACCTAACTTTCGTGACAAGGGACAAGAGTCATCAATGCCCGTCTCGGTCGCCCGAAACGATTAACGAGGGACCGTTAAGTGCGCCTCCGTCCGCCACGATGGTGGCTTGTCGGCGCCGTCTGTCGCTACTCTCCGCTGGCTGCGGCCCGCCGACCAGCGTGCCCAGGAGAGCCCGTGGTGACACGTTGGCGGGTGAGCTAGGCGGAGATGAAGAGGTCGCCCGCCCGGCAAGCGCCTTGCCTTGTGGGGAACCTTATCACGCTTGGGGTTCAGCGCCCGCCAAGCCTTCGACAAGCTCCTCTTGCGGGGCCTTGTTTCCTTCTAGCCCTAAGTGGCCTTCGGCAAGCTCCTCTTGTCGGGGTCTTGCCTTCTTTGTTCTTGAATGACTCAAAGGGAGCTCTTGAGGATCTTGGCGGCCATCAGGCCGGCCCGGCCGTGGCGCTGGCTGTGTAACACCGGATACAACTTTCCATATTAAGTAACTCCGACTCTTGCCCTTTAGGAGATGTGATTTTATTATTTCCCCGTGGTTGGGTTTTGTGCATTGTTTTGCATTTTGTTTTTGTTATGCATCTCATCTCATGTCATCATCTGCATTTCATCGCATGTTTTCAAAACTTGCATCCGTTAAATGTTCGTCAGTTCTCTCCGTTGTCCGTTCGAGTCGGATACACTACTGCGCATATTTCTCGAAATATTATTTTATAAGTGGCATAATAATGTTCTCGGAATGGGTTGCAACTTGTCATGCGGTCTTATTATAGTGTAGACAGGCCGCTTGCCAAGTTTAAATCGCATTCGGAGTCCGTTTGATAATAACCGTTAAACATAAGCGGTACCATTGCCGGTACCTTCGTCAGACATTCCGGTCTCCGAAACTGCTGTCGGGTCTCTCTCTCTTCTCAGCCTAGCCCATCTACACAGCCCACCAACCCCTCTCCTAGTTTCCCCTCCGTTCCTGATCGTCGGATCATGATCGGAGGCTCGCTGACCTCAAACCCCCTAAACCCAAACCCTAGCCATCCCCTATATGGACATCCCCTTCCAAATTTGGCATCCTTAGCCCCTCCACCTACCTCTAGCCGCCCCTAAAGTTCCCGCAGCCTGCCTCCTCCCTCCTCAATTTCAGCGCCAAGCCACACCCGCCGCCATTTGTCGCGCCCCATTAGCCAGCCCCCGCCTTGTGCCTGACCTACGGCGTCGCCACGTCGCCCGGCGCCCCAGCCTCCCGAGGCCAGCCGGCCCATCCAGCCCGCCCGGGCGATCTGGGCCAGCGCCAGCGCCCGCTCCACCGCCCGCCCTAGCGCTCGCCTCCTCCCGAGCTCCTGGACCTCGCTTGCCGCCCGTCGCCCGGTGCCCGCCGCCCGGCCAGCAGCCACCGGACCCCGAGTTCCGCCGCCCCTCTCTCCCTCCCTTTCTCTCTCTCTCGCTCCGGCCCCTGCCCCTCTCGCCCCGCAATCTACCCCGCCCCGCCGCCGCCTTGGATAGCCGCCCGCCCATGGAAGCTCCGCGCCTTCGGATCTGTCGCGGGAATGGGTCCCAGCGAGCCCCTAAATCCGGATCCGGCCATCTCCAGCGCCTTGACCACCCGCAGTCGCTGCTCCCTGCCATGGCGCTTGAACTCCCCGCCCGGCGCTGCCAAGGCCCTCGTCCCGTCGGGATCGAGGAGGGCCGGCGTCCTCGCCTCCACAGGCCTCCTCTGTGTGGGCCTCGTGGGCGCCTCCTCCCGCTTGGGCCTCCCTCGGCCCGGTCCGGTCCGCCTCCCCCTCGGCCTCCTTCCTCACCGGCCGGGCCAAGGCCCATGGTGAGCAACCCTCCCCCATGCTCTGTTGGGCCAGATCCCAGATTGGCTCGTTGCATTTTTTTTCCGTCTTGCGATTTTGCTATTTATCCGAGGAATTCTGTTTCTGAGAAAAGTCCCTAGACTTCATGCATTTAATAACTCATCAACCGTGCATCGGTTAAAATGGTTTAAACATGTAAATTGCTTAGAATTTGTGTAGATTAATTATATGTCATTTTCATCCATGTTTAAAATGTTTAAATTGATGTTTGCATTAATTTGCTAATATGCCATGCTAAAATGTTTTATTTCATAACTAAATAACCGTAACTCGGAATTAAATGTTCTTTATATGTAAATGGGGTGGAAAAATGCCTAGATTAACATGGTCCACTTTATGTTGCTGTTTAACAACTCTAAAATTGTGTTTAGGGCAGAACAGTACCGAATCTAAAATATTGCTCATGGGGATTTTCCGGAATTGTTGTTTCTTATTTCCGGCCTCATTTAAACTTGCCTAGATAGGTAGTTTCATTATGCTTCACCTCTTGCCATGTTTAACAACATTTAATATTGTTGAGTACCTAACGAGAGAGAACTAAATAAGTGTTGTGGTGTTCGTCAATATGCAACTTCGTTGCATATTGAGCTCCATTAACTTGTAGTTTTGTTTGTGCATATTGCCATGCCATGCATATTTAAACGGACATGCATCATACTTGATTGTGCATCATGCCATGTTTATGCTTGTGCATTTATCATGTTGTTTGTTTCTTTCGGTGTTGCTTCTCGGTTTCGGTAATGTTGCGATTGTGAGGATTAGTTCGACTACTTCCGTTCGTGTCTTCTTCATGGATTCGTTCTTCTTCCTTGCGGGATTTGGGCAAGATGACCATACCCTCGAAATCACTTCTATCTTTGCTTGCTAGATGCTCGCTCTTTTGCTATGCCTATGCTCGATGCCTACCACTTGCTATATCATGCCATCCCAAATTGCCATGTCAAACCTCTAACCTTTTCCCTTCCTAGCAAACCGTTGTTTGGCTATGTTACCGCTTTGCTCAGCCCTCTTATAGCGTTGTTAGTTGCGGTGAAGATGAAGTTTGTTCCTTGTTGGAACATGGAGATGTTGTTCCTTGTTGGAACATGTTTACTTGTTGGGATATCACAATATATCTTATTTAATTAATGCATCTATATACTTGGTAAAGGGTGGAAGGCTCGGCCTTATGCAGTGTTTTGTTCCTCTTGCCGCCCTAGTTTCCGTCATATCGGTGTTATGTTCCCGGATTTTGCGTCCCTAACGGTCGGGTGATTTATAGGACCCCCTTGACAGTTCGCTTTGAATAAGACTTTTCAGCAAGGCCCAACATTGGTTTTACATTTGCCTCACCTAGCCTTTTCCCTTGGGAGTCGCGCTCTCAAGGTCATCTTTATTACCCCGGGCCAATGCTTGTCTAAGTGTTGGTCAAACTAAACCACTGCGGTGCCGCCCGAGGCAACTTAGGGTATCGTCGGTTGCCGTCACGTAGTGTTCATCCGGTCGTGGCACGAGGCGAGATCTGTGGCTACTATCGAGGTGTCGGCGCAGCGGGAGGTTTTCTTGGACTTGTTTTATTGCTGTGAAATGTCTTGTGGCAGGATTCGAGACTGATCGGGCTTCCGGGAGAAGGTCTATTCGCCGTTGATCGCGAGAGCTTATCATGGGCTAAGTTGGGACACCCTGCAGGTTTGAACTTTCGAAAGCCGTGCCAGCGGTTATGTGGCAGATGGGAATTTGTTAATGTCGGTTGTAGAAAACCGAAGTTGATCTTAATTAAAATACACCAACGCGTGTGTAACCGTGATGGTCTCTTCTCGTGGTCAGGGAAGTGAACTGATGTTGGAGTTATGCTTGGCGTAAGTAGTTTGAGGATCACTTCTTGATCATAGTTGTTCGACCGTGCTTTGCCTCCTCTTCTCGCTCTCTTTTGCGTATGTTAGCCACCATATATGCTGAGTAAACTTGCTGCAGCTCCACCTCACTACCCTGTCCTACCTTTAAGCTTAAATAGTCTTGATCTGCGGGTGTGAGATTGCTGAGTCCCGTGACTCACAGATACTTCAAAACCAGTTTGCGGTGCCGATGAAACCGTGCGGGTGATGGACCCGAGCTCAAGGAGGAGCTCGATGAAGATCTTGTTCTTTGTGTTGTTTCGTTTGAGTTGATCGTAGTGGAGCCAGTTGGGACGATCGGGGATCTGTGTAGCATTTGGGGTAGTCTTCTTTTATTTTGGTTCCGTAGTCGGACCTTGATTGTATCTGTATGATGTAATGTTTTACTCATGTATTGTGTGAAGTGGCGATTGTAAGCCAACTATGTATCTCTTTCCTTATGTATTACATGGGTTGTGTGAAGATTACCTCACTTGCGACATTGCTTTCAATGCGGTTATGCCTCTAAGTCGTGCTTGACCGTGGGAGATATAGCCGCGTCGAGGCGTGACAAGTTGGTAATCGAGCCTTCCCGACTTAGGAGCCCCTACTTGATTGTTTCTTGGCGTTGTTGAGTCTAGAATGGAAAATGTTTTGAGTCTTAGGATTATATATATCGGAGTAGGATTCTTTTTACTCCCCGGTCCTTAATCGCTCTGGTGAGGTATCTGGCGTAGAGTTTTGACTCTTCTCTCCTCAAATTTCACAAAAAAATTTTAGGATCACGTGGGTATCTTGGAATCGTTCGATGGTTTTGTGGCGAGAACATTGTTCTTGGTGCCTCGACATTTAGGGGTTGTGGCGGTGTCCGGGAGTTGAGCTCAGGGTGTTGTCGTCACAATTTTATCGTTGCGATTCTGGAATACGAGTTTTGCCGACATCGAAATCTCTTTTGTGCAGTTGTTGGTGAGATAACCTGATAGCCCGATCTTGTGGCGAGTCTGGAATATTGCCATGACTTGTATAACGGATGTTTTTGAAGGTCGAGGTACCACGATTTCGGAGTTTTCTTGGTTATGTGTTGACGGATGGATCAATTGGATCTAGGTATTGTTAGTTTGGGTGATATATTTTGTGTCCCTATCCCCAACACCAGATTGCATAACCAGAAAGTTTGGGAGTTTATAGGTGGGAATTCTAGTAGCTACGGGATATCTTTCCGACGGATGTATGATTTGAGATTGGGGTTCAACGTCTAGTGGTCCGCCCATTCACGATCGATTCTGATGGTGTGAGGCGTCTTAAAGAATCCTTGGCTATGCTGATTCGGGGCGTCTTGTTTGTCATTAGTGACGTCCGCTATCGTCGTGTCCGTGTGGGCCCTACGAACACTTTGGTGAAATCTCTATCATGTGTTTGTTCGGCTCATTCTTGAAGCCAAATCCTTTGTTTTGTTTTGTTTGTGGTATTGAGTTGCTTCAATGCCAAGTGTTGATTCCATACCTTATTCTAAATGGTGTTCTCATATTTCTATGTGAATACTAATCCTTCTTGATCATCGAGCTTGTCATGTTAATTCTTTTCTCAACGGCGTGCTTCTCTTCAAGTGGATCCGATCATTCCAACATTAGCAAGATCAATTCTAAGCTTTTTCTCAGCGGTGTTCGTTTCATCCGACCCAAGTTGTTTTGATTTCCGCCCTCCACCCTTTTTCTTCAAGGACTCAGATTTCTTAATCAAGTATCCATTTTATTGAGTGAAGTTTCTTCATTCTTTTCCTCAATGTTTTATCGGTGATTTCTCATGAAGGCGCTAAGGAAGCTTTAACCTTATCATTGTTCCATTCTAATTTTCTTCTCCGGTGGACTCAAGTCAAGTTTTCAGTGTTGATCGTATTCTTTTCATCGTTTCAAATGCTTTCTCATGTCGGTGCATCTCTTAATCATCCACTTCTCGCTATTCATTTGTTCCGAAGTGTTGAAGATATCTCTGAAGATTCTAGTTTCCATTCTCAATTCACTCAAGTTCTTTTGAGGATGCTATCTCATTCAAGCCATTTAATTCAACGGTGCAATATCTCTTTTCAAACAATTGTTCAGCGGTGGTTCTTTTGAGTGGGCCCTAACCCACAGGTCTTTTCGAGGATCTTACGACTCTTCTAATTTTCGGAGTTATTCTCAAATTCTTTGCAAAGTTTGATGTAAGAATGAATTATCATCAGTCTTGGTTTTTCTCCAAGATCTTCCAAATTATTTTCATTGTTGGTTCAACCTTCCTAATTTTCATTCCGGAGTGCTTCAATAATTCATGATGGTGTTTCTCGTCGTCAATATCAAATTTTGAAGACCGAAGAAGAGTTTCTCTTAAATCTCGCTTCTTTCTCTTCAAGATTCATGGTTCTAGCTTCGTGCTATCCTCATAATTGTTTTGATTGTGAGAATTCTTTTAACCCACCCGGAGCATTTCAGGAGTCTTTTCAGTTTGATTCTCCGGAGCCCATCATCTCAGAATTATTCATTAAAGCGTTCAACTCTGGTTTTCCAAATCTCACCGGTGCATCGTCGAAATATCCTCTAATCAGTTCATGATCTCTTCGTTCTAATGTATCTAAATTCTCTAAAGTATCTTCGTTCATTTCTAATTCCTTACGGTGGTTCGTTCAAGATTTCACTTCTTTCTTTATCTTATCAATTCATTTGTTGTTTCCAAATCCCACCGGTGGTTCCACCAATACCTTCCCAAGTTTGCGCCATATCTATTTTAATCCTTTCTACGAGAATAAGTAGTATGCCAAATCCATTGCTTGTCATCAATTTAATTGGTGAAGGATGAGCATAATGTAATTCTTATTCTTGTTCCATCGAGTAAATTCAATTCCTTATTTTGGAGGTTCATCAAAATTCTTGATTTCATTTGTTCATATTTCTTTCCGGAGTTCAAAGTTTTCTCGATTATATCATTTCAAAGCTTCATCTTATCACTGCAAGGCTTCACCTTGTGTTATCAACTTCTCTTTCTTTTATCATCCTTTTGTTTACCAGAGTTCTTCATGGAGACTCTACTTGGTGCTTCCTCAAGGATTCTTTTCATTCTTCAATTGTTCTTCAAGATTTCTCTCGGAGTTATGATCCGTCAAGCTATACTCTAAAATAAACATGGTGCTCAACACATGTTTTGTTTTGAGGAGTTCAAGCATTCTTCTTCTTGCATTTCGAAGTGCAATTCTTTCTACCTTATCTCTTGTGATGGTGTTATGTCACTCTTGGCAATTTCCCTTCGTGTTTCATGATTCACATGTTGTCAAGAATGAGGTATTTTTAAATCCATCAATCTCTTCATTGGACTTATCTTGGGCTATATTTCACCTAAAGCTTTCCCTAAGGTTGTTGCTATTTATGGTGCTTATTAATGACCCAAGTTCTTCATTTGTCCTCCGGTGAAATAAGTTTCTCGTCTCCTTGTTGATATCAATCCAATCGTTTGTTTCCGTTGGTGGCGAAGCTCACCTCATAATGTGGAGATGTTTCCATAAGCCCACTACAAGCTTATTCATTTCGTTGTTGGTTTCCAACAACTCCGTTCAATTCTTCTTTGCAAGGTGCTTTTCCAAGTTCATTTGTGGCAGAAGTTGTCATTTTCTTCTCCATTCCTTTATTCCAATGACCTATCTTCAATTTTTCTTCGGAGGCATTGTGATGTTGCACTCTTCGACCCATCATCTTTCTTTTGTCAAGATCATGTTCTTTTCTTGCTTATCCATTTAACGGAGTGTCATGTTTTCATTGAGTTCTCTCATCTTATCAAGTTTTGCTGCTTCCTCAACGGAGAGCTGTCTGAAATCTTTCTTACCCTTGTGCCTTTTTTCAATAGTTAGGAGGCGGTATGTTGTTGATTTCATCAAGTATCATCCCATCTTCTCAAGTTCATGTTATTTTCCTTCCATGTTCAATCGGAGTGCTGCCCGAATTCTTCCTCCCTCATCTTGTTTTAAAAGGAGTGGTTTCGAATTCTATCTTGTCCATTAAACTCTTGATTCATGCCTTTTCAACCTTCAAGTTATCGTAATGTTCTTTGTTCCTCTTTTCTAACGGATTGTTTTCAACCTTGTTCATCTTCGTTGTGTTCTTTCTTTCATTTTGCTCAACCTCTCAAGGTTCTTTGGTTTCACTCGTTTGTCAAAGAAGCAACTTAGTTTTACCTCTCATCTTCCTCGTCCTTTTCCCCGGTGCCATCCTAGATCTCGGGGCGAGATCCTCTAAATAGTGGTGGAGTGTTGTAACACCCGGATACAACTTTCCATATTAAGTAACTCCGACTCTTGCCCTTTAGGAGATGTGATTTTATTATTTCCTTCGTGGTTGGGTTTTTGTCATTGTTTTGCATTTTGTTTTTTATGCATCTCATCTCAGGTCATCATCTGCATTTCATCGCATGTTTTCAAAACTTGCATCCGTTAAATGTTCGTCAGTTCTCTCCGTTGTCGTTCGAGTCGGATACACTTTCGCCGCATTGCTTTCTCGAAATATTATTTTATAAGTGGCATAATAATGTTCTCGGAATGGGTTGCAACTTGTCATGCGGTCTTATTATAGTGTAGACAGGCCGCCTGCCAAGTTTAAATCGCATTGAGTCCGTTTGATAGCCCAACCGTTAAACATAAGCGGTACCATTGCGGTACCCGTCAGACGTTCGGTCTCCGAAGCTGCTGTCGGGTCTCTCTCTCTTCTCAGCCTAGCCCATCTACACAGCCACCAACCCCTCTCCTAGTTTCCCCTCCGTTCACGATCGTCGGATCATGATCGGAGGCTCAGCGACCTCAAACCCCTAAACCCAAACCCTAGCCATCCCTGCCTATATATGGACATCCCCCTTCCAAATTTGGCATCCTTAGCCCCTCCACCTACCTCTGCCGCCCCCTAAAAGTTCCGCAGCCGCCAGCCTCCTCCTCCTCAATTTCAGCGCCAAGCCAGCACCCGCCGCCATTTGTCGCGCCCCATTAGCCAGCCCGCCGCCCGTGCTGCTGCAACCTACCGTCGTCGTCGCCCGGCGCCCCCAGCCTCCCAGGCCGGCCCGGCCCATCCCATGCCCGCCGGGCGATCTGAGGCCAGGCGCCAGCAGCCTTCGCCGCCCGCCCCTAGCGCTTCGCCTCCTCCCGAGCTCCACAGACCTCGCCGCCGACCGCCCGTCGCGGTGCCCGCCGCCGGCACGCGCTGCCACCGGACCCCGAGTTCCGCCGCCCTCTCTCTCCCTCCTTTTCTCTCTCTCTCGCTCACGGCCCCTGCCCCTCTCGCCCCTTGGCCCCGCCGCCCCTTGCCGCCTTGGATAGCCGCCCCTTGTGGCTCCATGGCCTTCGGATCTGTCATGGGGAATGGGTCCCCGTGAGCCCCTAAATCCGGATCCGGCCATCTCCAGCGCCCGACCACCCCGCCGTCGCTGCTCCCTCGCCGTGGCGCTTGAACTCCGACGCCCGGCGCGCCAAGGCCCTCGTCCCGTCGGGATCGAGGAGGGCGGCGTCCTCGCCTCCACAGGCCTCCTCTGTGTGGGCCTCGTGGGCGCCTCCTCCCTTGGGCCTCCCTCGGCCCGATCCGGTCCGCCACCCTCCGGCCTCCTTCCTCACCGACCGGGCCAAGGCCCATGGTGAGCAGCCCCGCCCCTGTGCTCTGTTGGGCCAGATCCCAGATTCGGCTCGTTGCATTTTTTTTCCGTCTTGCGATTTTGCTATTTATCCAGGGAATTACTGTTTTACAGAAAAGTCCCTAGACTTCATGCATTTAATAACTCATCAACCGTGCATCGGATTAAAATGGTTTAAACATGTAAATTGCTTAGAATTTCGTGTAGATTAATTATATGTCATTTTCATCCATGTTTAAAATGTTTAAATTGATGTTTGCATTAATTTGCTAATATGCCATGCTAAAATGTTTTATTTCATAACTAAATAACCGTAACTCGGAATTAAATGTTCTTTATATGTAAATGGGGTGGAAAAATGCCTAGATTAACATGGTCCACTTTATGTTGCTGTTTAACAACTCTAAAATTGTGTTTAGGGCAGAACAGTACCGAATCTAAAATATTGCTCATGGGGATTTTCGGAATTGTTGTTTCTTATTTCCGGCCTCATTTAAACTTGCCTAGATAGGTAGTTTCATTATGCTTCACCTCTTGCCATGTTTAACAACATTTAATATTGTTGAGTACCTAACGAGAGAACTAAATAAGTGTTGTGGTGTTAGTCAATATGCAACTTCGTTGCATATTGAGCTCCATTAACTTGTAGTTTTGTTTGTGCATATTGCCATGCCATGCATATTTAAACGGACATGCATCATACTTGATTGTGCATCATGCCATGTTTATGCTTGTGCATTTATCATGTTGTTTGTTTCTTTCGGTGTTGCTTCTCGGTTTCGGTAATGTTGCGATTGTGAGGATTAGTTCGACTACTTCCGTTCGTGTCTTCTTCATGGATTCGTTCTTCTTCCTTGCGGGATTTGAGGCAAGATGACCATACCCTCGAAATCACTTCTATCTTTGCTTGCTAGATGCTCGCTCTTTTGCTATGCCTATGCTCGATGCCTACCACTTGCTATATCAAGCCATCCCAAATTGCCATGTCAACCTCTAACCTTTTGCACCTTCCTAGCAAACCGTTGTTTGGCTATGTTACCGCTTTGCTCAGCCCCTCTTATAGCGTTGTTAGTTGCAGGTGAAGATGAAGTTTGTTCCTTGTTGGAACATGGAGATGTTGTTCCTTGTTGGAACATGTTTACTTGTTGGGATATCACAATATATCTTATTTAATTAATGCATCTATATACTTGGTAAAGGGTGGAAGGCTCGGCCTTATGCAGTGTTTTGTTCCCTCTTGCCGCCCTAGTTTCCGTCATATCGGTGTTATGTTCCCGATTTTTGCGTCCCTAGCGGTCGGGTGATTTATGGGACCCCCTTGACAGTTCGCTTTGAATAAGACTTTTCAGCAAGGCCCAACATTGGTTTTACATTTGCCTCACCTAGCCTTTTCCCTTGGGAGTCGCGCTCTCAAGGTCATCTATTACCCCGGGCCAATGCTTGTCTAAGTGTTGGTCAAACTAAACCACTGCGGTGCCGCGAGGCAACTTGGGGTATCGTCGGTTGCCGTGCGTAGTGTTCATCCGGTCGTGGCACGAGGCGAGATCTGGCGGCTACTATCGAGGTGTCGACGCTGCAGGAGAGTCTTCTTGGACTTGTTTTATTGCTGTGAAATGTCTTGTAGCGGGATTCGAGACTGATCGGGCTTCCGGGAGAAGGTCTATTCGCCGTTGATCGCGAGAGCTTATCATGGGCTAAGTTGGGACACCCTGCGGGGTTTGAACTTTCGAAAGCCGTGCCCGCGGTTATGTGGCGGATGGGAATTTGTTAATGTCGGTTGTAGAAAACCGAAGTTGATCTTAATTAAAATACACCAACGCGTGTGTAACCGTGATGGTCTCTTCTCGGTAGTCAGGGAAGTGAACTGATGTTGGAGTTATGCTTGGCGTAAGTAGTTTGAGGATCACTTCTTGATCATAGTTGTTCGACCGTGCTTTGCCTCCTCTTCTCGCTCTCTTTTGCGTATGTTAGCCACCATATATG
>JAHIAM010020754.1:0-13893 GCA_021605205.1 Aegilops longissima
ATCCGCCACCAACTCGAGGTGGAAGTGCTATGAATCACGGGCGCTTTGGACAATTATTTGTGACACATGCTTCTCCCAAGAGGCCTTGAGCGCCTTCAATTGGAGATCGCACCTCCGTGCCGCTCAAGATGGTCTAGCGAGCCCGAGGCGTATGTAAAGACATCTGAGTGAGAAATTTAAGCATTATATATGCGGTAGCCCCGAGACTTGAAATAGTTAGAATAACTGATTTAAGGATCATTTATTGTCTTGAGATCTTCTGAGAAAAGAATACCCAACTGTCCGGGGCTTGAAGAGTGCAAAGCCCAACTTGAGGCCGCTGAGCAGGCGGGGAAGCCATAAGACCCCTACGGTAATATATGCTTTTAAAAGATAAGTATGATGTGAAGTGCGGCGTGTGTGTAAATCGACAATAACATTGCGAGATGGCGCGGGTAGATCCGGACAAGCAACAGCTCTTGCGCGGTTAAAGGCGGCGAGCGTGCTACGAGGTGAGGCGGGAGAAAATAATCTCAAGATGCCAACACCCAGCTGGGTGAGGAACTAAAGATGTTAGTGCCCAGTATGCGACTCCGTTAAGGATAATCGGACTTCGGCGGCATTTTAGTAAGTGCTTAAGCGAACTTTTGAAAAAGAGTTGGCGAGAAGTCGACTAACGAGTTATATGCGTAGGTATGCTCATAGGCCGTCCTGCGGAGGAGATGCCGAGTTCTCGGGTGACCTTCTTCGAGCTCTTGCAAGCTGCGAGCGAGTTGACGGTGATGAAAGCGTCGCCCAGGCCTTATGGCCGTATGTCTCCCTACTGAAGGCCTTGGTGTAACACCGGAGTAACTTTCCATATTTGTAACTCCAACTCTTGCCATTTTCGGCATTGTGATATGATATTCCCTCCGTGGGTGGGTTTTCTTCATTTGCATTTTGTCCATGTCATGCATTTTATCATGTCATCATGTGCATCGCATTTGCATCGTGTTAGTCTCATAATTCGAGCATTTTTCCGTTGTCCGTTTTGCAATCCGGCACTCCTATCTCCCGCGGCCCTTTTACGTTTTTCCGTGGCGGGTACTAAACCTTCTCGGAATGGACGAGGTTTGTCAAGTGGCCTTGGTATACCACCGTAGACCACGGTCAAGTTTGGTCATTTGGAGCTCGTTTGGTACTCAGCAGTTAACCGCTCTCGCAAAGGCCTCTTTTAAGTTGCAGCCCAACACCCTCAAAATAGTCCAATAACCCATCTAAGTCACTTCCATGCTCTCCGTCGTTCGATCACGATCGTGTGGGACTACACCTCATTTGGACTCTCCTAGCTCCCTCTATGCCTATTTAAGCAACCCCATTCCAAATCCGGGTCTAACCCTAGCCTTCCCTACCTCGCGCGGCGAAACCCCGCGCCGGACGTGTCCGCCCACCGCTCCGCGTCCGAACCAATCGCGCGCCACCTGTCCGCCGCCGCCCTTGCTCCCATGACCTGAGCCGCGCCGCCCGGCCGCGACCCAGCGCCTCCGCCTCCAGCGCCCGCGCCGACCGCCAGCGCCCGCCGCCCGGCCGACCCGCCTCCGCGCCCGCCGCCAGCCCTCGCCGTCGTCGCCCGGCCTCGGATCTCCGGCCGGCCCGCTCGCCACTGGGCCCCGCCGCCGCGCCTCCGCGCCCGCCGCCGCCGCGCCAGTCTCCGCGCCGGCGCACCTCCAGCTCGGCCGCCTCCCTCCCTCCGCTTGGCGAGCCCGCCAGCACCTCGGATCCAGCCTCGATCCGATCGGGGCCAGCGGTTGACTTTTCTCTTCCCCCGTTTTCATCTAAGTCCTTAATCTGTGTTAATTTGTTGCATATTCATCGCATCATAACTCTGTCATTGTTGCTCCGTTTTGCGTGTAATATGTCAAAATGTTACGCCTCGAAGAGTAGATCATTTCATCTCATTGCATCATTTTCATTTGAGCTCATCTTGATGCCGAAATGCTGTTGGAAGAGGGCTATGTGATGTTAGTTTCATTTCTTAACAGAACTTGCACTTTTATTATTTTGCTATGAATGATGTGTGCACCTATGAATTTGAGTCCTACATGTGTTTTGTAATATGCCATGCCATCTTTCCAGGGGTGTATGCCATGTATTTTTGTGATCTATGTGGTGACTAGCACAAGCATGCAAAGTAGGTGTCTGATGTTGCTGTTTTCAGCTCTGTTTCTTGATATTTTGATGCCATGTTAACTTGATGCTACCAAGAGATCTATGCATATTTGGAGATACTTCAGTAATGATGTTTTGTTCTACATGTCTTGCTCTATCCATCCATGCCTTTGTTTGCAATTATGGAGTGGCATAGCTTGAGTCAATCGAGCTCTACTTTTGCTATCAAATGTTTCTGGCAGATTGTTTACATGTTATTCAATTTTGCCAAGGTTGTTGTGGTTGATCCATATATGCTATGATATTGTTCTTGCCATGTATGTCTTCTATGCCATGTCTTCTTCATTTATGTATGCTTATTTTATCATGAAAGGCTCTGTAGTGGTGCTTGAGCTCTTAAACATGCCTACTTGTTATCAGTTTTGACATGCCATGTTGCTGAATCATTAGAAACTTGCGATATTGACATGGGTGTTACTATGTTTTCGATCCTTTTTGGCTTATGGTCAGTAAGGGACTTTTGTTCTATGCTTTGATTAGATTCATGCCATGCCTTATTTTGCTATTATAAGTTCCTGTAGCATGTAGTTTTCTTGCTCTGAACATTGCTACGATGCTGTTTTGCCATGTCGACTGATATTTTGTGCACTTTTGCCATGCTTGTTTGAACCTGTTATGATGTGAACTAGCCGTAGCTCAGTGCTCATTTTTGTCAAGCATCTTGTGTAGATCACTGCCATGTGCTTTGTTGGTACGTTTGGGTGCAGTAGCTTAATTTCGTGTTGCTTGCTATGTGGTATCATCTTGTTAATGGCAGATTTGTGCCATTCTTGTTTTGCTTGTCATTTGCAAACCGTGCATCCGATTCGGTGATCTTTATATCGATTTCAACGAAATCATCTCATCTTTCAGTGGCATACTTGGTTTGCCAAGTTGATGCCTGGTTCATCATTTTCCTTCGGGCGCATCGCATTGCATATCATCTCGCATATCATGTCATGTTTTGCATCATGTTGCTTGTGCATTGCACGTGATTTATTGTGGTTCCTTTGTTTGTGTTCTTGTTTTGGGTAGAGCGGAGGCGATGCGTGACGAGGAACCTGTTGAAACGCTTACGAGGATCAAGCTTTCGACAACTCTGAGAACATAGCGAGCAAGATGACCATACCCTCGAAATCACTTCTATCTTTGCTATGCTAGTTGCTCGCTCTTTTGCTATGCCTATGCTGCGATGCCTACCACTTGCTATATCATGCCACCCATATTGCCATGTCAGCCCTAACCATCCTTTCCTAGCAAACCGTTGTTTGGCTATGTTACCGCTTTGCTCAGCCCTCTTATAAGCGTTGCTAGTTGCGGTGAAGATGAAGTTTGTTCCTTGTTGGAACATGGAGATGTTGTTCCTTATTGGAACATGTTTACTTGTTGGGGATATCACAATATATATATCTGCTATAATTAATACATCTATATATTTGGTAAAGGGTGGAAGGCTCGGCCTTATGCAGTGTTTTGTTCCTCTTGCCACCTAGTTTCCGTCATACGGTGTTATGTTCCTTGATTTCACGTTCCTTACGGTTGGGTGATTTATGGGACCCCCTTGACAGTTCGCTTTGAATAAGACTCGTCAGCAAGGCCCAACTTTGGTTTTACCATTTGCCACCTAAGCCTTTTTCCCGGGTTTCGCGAGCCGGGTCATCTTTATTTAATCCCGGGCCAATGCTCCTCGGCGTTGGTCAAACTAAACCACTTGCGGTGCCACCGAGGCAACTTGGGGCATCTTCGGTTGCCGTCGTAGTGTTCATCCGGATGTGCCACGAGCGAGATATGTGCAGCTCCTATCGGGTTTGTCGGCTGTCAGGCGGCTTCTGGTCTATTTTATTCTGTCGAAATGTCTTGTAGTCCGGATTCGAGATTGATCGGGTCTTCCGGTAGAAGGATATCCTTCGTTGACCGTGATAGCTTATAATGGGCTAAGTTGGGACACCCTGCGGGTAATATCTTTGAAAGCCGTGCCCGGTTATGAGGCAGATGGGAATTTGTTAATGTCGGTTGTAGAAAACCGAAGTTGACCTCTAATTAAAATACACATCAACGCGTGTGTAACCGTGATGGTCTCTTCTCGTGGTCCGGAAGTGAACCGATGTTGGAGTTATGTTTGGCGTAAGTAGTTCAGGATCACTTCTTGATCGCTACTAGCTTCACGTCCGTGCTTTGCTTCTCTCCTCGCTCTCTTTTGCGACGTAGCCACCATATATGCTAGTAAACTTGCTGCAGCTCCACCTTACTACTCTGTCCTTCCTATAAGCTTAAATAGTCTTGATCTCGGGTGTGAGATTCTGAGTCCCGTGACTCACAGATTCTACAAAACAGTTGCAGGTGCCGGCGATGCGGTGCAGGTGGCTGCCGAGCTCAAGTGGGAGTTCGACGAGGCGTGGTCGTTACTATTGTCTTTCCGATGATCGATGAGTGGTGCCCAGTTGGGACGATCGGGGATCTGTGTAGCATTTGGGGTATCTTCTTTTATTTTGGTTCCGTGGTCGGACCTTGAGTGTACTCTGAATGATGGATGTTTATTTATGTCTTGTGTGAAGTGGCATTGTAAGCCAACTATGTATCTCTTTCCCTTATGTATTACATGGGTTGTGTGAAGATTACCTCACTTGCGACATTGCTTTCCATGCGGTTATGCCTCTAAGTCGTGCCTCGACACGTGGGAGATATAGCCGCATCGAGGCATACAAGTTGGTAATCGAGCCTTCCCGACTTAAGAGCCCCCTACTTGATTGTTTCTTGGCGTTGTTGAGTCTAGAACAGAAAATGTTTGAGTCTTAGGATTATATATATCGGAGTAGGATTCTTTTTACTCCCGGTCCTTAAATCGCTCTGGTGAGGTATCTGACGTAGAGTTTTGACTCTTCTCTCCTCAAATTTCACTAAATTTTTTTAGGATCACCGGGTATCTTGGGATCGTTCGATGGTTTTGTGGCGAGAACATTGTTCTTGGTGCCTCGACATTTAGGGGTTGTGGCGGTGTCCGGGAGTTGAGCTCCAGGTGTTGTCGTCACAATTTTATCGTTGCAGATTCGGAATACCTGAGTTTTCGACATGAAATCTCTTTTGTGCGATTGTTGGTGAGATAACCCGATAACCCGATACTTAGGCGAGCTCGGGAGTATTGCCATGACTTGTATAACGGATGCTTTTGAAGGTCGAGTACCACGATTTCGAGATTTCTTGGTTATGTGTTGTGGATGGATACTGTGGATCTAGGTATTGTTAGTTTGGGTGATATATTTTGTGTCCCTGTATCCCCAACACCAGATTGCATAACCGAAAGTTTGGGAGTTTATAGGTGGGATTCATGTAGCTCTTAGCATTTCTTCCATGAGATATTTGGTTCGTGATTGGGTAATCCTTACCACTTATTTGTTCGATCGTACCTTGTTATTTTTCATCAACCCTTAATCAAGTGGCTTCTCACCTTAATGGGCGTGTGATGTTAACTTTGGAATTCATTCGTTCATTCTTGTTCGAATGTTTATTGTAAAGACTATATTTGCAATTTCTATCCGTTGATTTCAACTTGACTATTTGTCTATCAAGGGCTAACGGATGTCACCCTCTTGAGGATGGCTCCATGTAGCGTCGAATCCGGATCACAATGATGGGGATCGGTCAGACCCTCCACCTCCACTCCGCCTCCGGAGCTGGCAAGCTATCATGGCAGACACCAATGCCAATGCTGAGATGATTTTGCAGCTCTTGCAGAAGCGTACTCAAGGGCAAGGCAGTCAAGGAAATCAAGGTCAAGGCAACAATTAGCCGCACTTTGCTACTCTCGATCGGTTCCTTGCTAATCAGCGGAGTCTTTCGGTTTACGTAGCCGAGGCCACGAGCGGACGATTGGCTTGTGGACATCTGCAAGTATTTTGAATGTAGCAATGTCGGACCGAGGACTTTGTCAAGTTTGCATCGTTTCAACTCAAGGACCAAGCTCTTTGAGTGGTACCAGCAATACAAAGATTCGAGGAGGTCGTGCCATTACAGGATGAGTTCGCCGAGATTTGAGCTCACCACATTCGAAAAGTGTTGTTGAGAGCAAGCGTGAGGAGTTCCATAATCTCAAGCAAGGCAACATGTCGTCTATCAATACAATATCCAGTTCGAAGCTTCGCTCGTTTTGCTAAGCAACGTGCACGATGAAAAGAGTATGATCTATCAATTGGAGGTGAGTGCAGAGAAGATCTGCAATTAGCTCTTGTGCTTTTGAGCGGAAAAGTATGATGAATTCTACAACATGGCACTTTGAAGCAAGAAGCTGCCCAACTCAAATGTGAGGCTTCTAAGAAGAGAATCGGGGATGCAGATTCAGTCTTCTTCTTCCTCTCAAGTGGCAGCTAAGCGGCGAAGTTCTACCTTCCTCCTCCTCCGTTCAAGTCGGCCTTATCGTGAGAAGAACTCAGGTGGTCGTGGATCTTCCCACCCACCCAACAAGCTATCAGAACAAGTCTAATTCTCAAGCTCCAAGGTCAAGTGCTCCTTACCACCGTCTGCTCTCGAGGTGACTTGCAACAAATGTCGTGAAAGGTCACTATGCGAACAAGTGCTTCAACCAAAGCGCCTTCGCCTCCTCCTCCTATGAAATCTTCAAGCAATGCGGTGGTCAAGCATAATCCAAAGCATGCCAAGGTCGAATATGATGAATGCAGCTCAAGCGGAGGAATCTTGATGTGATAATGGGTAATCTCTCGATTAATGATATTCTGCAAAAGTCTTATTTGATCTTGGTGCATCGCTTTCTTTCATTCGAGACCTTTTGTTGCCAAGCATGAGTTTGTGACGGAAAAGATTCCTATTCCGTTGAAGATTGTGTCCCGGGTAAGAAAATGACATCTAATGTTTGCGTCCGGATGTTTCTATCAAGATGGGCGATTATAGATTTCTGGCTAAACCAATTGTCCTTGGTGACTCGGATATTGATCTTATTCTCGGAATGGGTGGCTTTATCGGCATAAAGCTCAGCTTGATTGTGCTGCCGGGAAATTCAATTGACTCACTCTTCTAATGATGTGATCATCTATGCGCTTCGTGATGAAACCATTGGGTTGTTTTCTCTCAATGAGAAGGCGAATTGGATGCTATCTCTCGATTCGATCGTTTGTGAGTACCAAGATGTCTTTCGGAAGAGCTTCGGGTATGCCTCCTCATCGGCCGATTGAGTTCGTTATCGATCTTGAGCACAGCCTTGAACCCGTTTACAAGCGTCCTTACAAGCTTGGACCTGATGAGCTGAAGGAATTGAAGAAGCAGCTCGATGAACAAGACGTCTGGGTTTGATCGGACGAGTTCATCTCCTTGGGGTTGTGGTGTTCTTTTGTCCGGAAGAAGGATGGCGCGGACCGACTTTGCGTCGATTACCGTCCATTGAATAAGAAGACTATCAAGAACAAGTATCCACTTCCCAACATCAATGAGCTTTTGAGCAACTCAAAGGTGCTAAAGTGTTCTCCAAGCTTGACCTTCGTATATGGGTTATCATCAGATTCGCATTACGTGAACAAGATATTCCCAAGACAGCATTAGAACAAGCTTTGGTTCTTATGAATATCTGTCATGTCTTTCGGCCTTGTCAATGCTCCTCCAACATTCTCTCGGATGATGAACTTCATCTTCAACCCCTACACCAATGAATTCGTCTTGGTCTATCTTGATGATATTTTGGTCTTCTCCAAGAATAAGAAGGATCATGCCAAACATTTGCGATTGGTGCTAGACAAGCTCGAGAGCATCAATTCTATGCTAAGTTCTCCAAATGTGAATTTTGGCTTGATGAAGTGCTTTATCTTGGTCATATCATCTCCGCCAAGGGCATCTGTTAATCCAGAAGGTGTCCGCAATTGTGAATTGGGAACCTCCTCGGAATGTCAAGCAGCTCCACAGTTTTCTTGGTCTTGCAAGCTATTGCGAAGATTCGTTGAGAATTTCTCCAAGATTGCAAAGCCTCTTTCCAACCTTCTCAGAAGCATGTGAAGTATATACGGTCTCTCGAGTGTGGCGTTGCTTTCAATACTCTCAAGAGAAACTTCGTCACAGCTCTGTCTTGACTCCTCTGATGAATCCAAGCCATTGAAGTTTTACGTGATGCTTCTCTTCAAGGTCTCGGTGCTTGTGTTAATGCAAGAGAAGAGTTGTGGCTTATACCTCTCGTGATTGAAGCCCAGCGAAAAGAACTACCCCACTCACGATCTTGAGTTGGCGGCAGTTGTCCATGCATTGATAACATGGAGACATCTCTTGTTGGGAAGGAAAGTGGACATTTTCACCGATCACAAGAGTCTCAAGTATATCTTCACTCAACCCAACCTCAACCTCGGGCAGACTCGATGGGTGAAATGATTCAAAGTACAACCCAAGTATTGAATATACTCGGGCAAGGCCAATGTCATTCAGATGCTTTGAGCAGGAAGGCTTCTGCAACAGCTTAATCCTCAAGCCCTTCCAACGGATCTCTGTGAAGCTTTCCATAAGCTGAATCTTCAAGTTGTTCCTCAAGGCTTTCTTGCCAACCTCATAGTCTCTCCTACTTTGGAAGATCAGATTCGTGAGGTCTCAACTTCGGATACCATGGTGAAAAAGGTGAAGCGTGGTATCGACAAGGGCATTTCAAGTACAAGTGCTTCCACATTGATGACAAAGATACTCTTTTCTTTGAGGACGGATTGTGGTTCCTAAGGGTGATCTCTGAAAAGTCATTATGAGCGAGGCTCACAATTCGCTTCTATCCATTCATCACGGAAATGCGAAGATGTACCATGACCTCAAGCAGTCATATTGGTGGACTCGAATGAAGCGAGAAATTGCTCAATTAGTGAATGAGTGTGATGTCTGCGAGAAGAGTGAAAGCGAACACCAACGACCAGCTGGTCTCCTCCAACCTCTTGCTATTCAGAATGGAAGTTTGATCATATTGAAATGGACTTAGTGACTGGTTTCCTAAGTCCAAGCGTGGAAATGATGCTATCTTCGTTGTCATTGACAAGCTTACTAAAGTGGCTCATTTTCTTCCTATCAAAGAATCTATCACAGCAGCTCGGTTGGCGAGCTATACACCTCGAGGATTGTCTCTTTGCGGCATTCCACAAGTGATCTCTTTGAGACCGTGGCAGCATCTTTACCTCCAAGTTTTGGGATTCTTTTAGAAGGCCATGGGCACCAACATTCGTTTCAGCACAGCTTTCCATCCTCAAACAAGTGGCCA
Source organism: Aegilops longissima (assembly GCA_021605205.1). NCBI lineage: Eukaryota > Viridiplantae > Streptophyta > Magnoliopsida > Poales > Poaceae > Aegilops > Aegilops longissima. The sequence continues at coordinate 9,389 of JAHIAM010020754.1, forward strand.
AGTCGGCGAGTCAATCAAATCCTTGAAGATATGCTCGGGGCTTGTGTCATTTCTTTTGGTATGAAGTGGGAAGATTGTCTTCCATATGCGAGTTCTCCTACAACAACAGCTTCCAGCGAGTTGGGCAAGGCCCATTCGAAATTCTCTATGGCAGGAAAGTTCGTACTCCTCTCAATTGAGTGCGAGGAGCAGGTGAGCGCCAACTTCTTGGCAATGACTTGATCCGAAGCGAAGAAATGTGCAAAGTCATTCGTGAGAATCTCAAAGCGCATAATGCGCGCAAGAAACTATTATGATGATAAGCACCGTGATGTGGCTTTTGAAATCGGAGACCATGTCTACCTCGCGTCTCTCAATGAAAGGCACTCGTCAACCCGGTATCAAAGGGAAGCTTGCCCTAGATCGTGGGTCCTTTCAAGATCATTGGCAAAAGGCAATCTAGCCTATCAACGAGCTTCCATCCAACTTTTGCAAATGTGCGATGTGTTCCACATGTCACAACCATAAGTGCTTCAAGACTCTGAGCGCACTATCAACGAAGAAATTGACCTTCAAGAAGATCTCTCTTATCATGAGCACCCGTTGCTATTCTTGAAGAAAGCGGCGCAAGACTACGCAACAAGTCAATCAAATTCCTCAAAGTGAAGTGGTCACACCATTCCGACCGGAAGCCACACAGGGCGCGAGGATCACCTCCGTTCGAATATCCGGAGTTCTTTCAGTCCTAGATCTCGGGGCGAGATCCTCTTGTAGTGGTGGAGTGTTGTAACACCCGGAGTAACTTTCCATATTTGTGCAGATCTTCGAAAAGAATACCCAATTGTCCGGGCTTGAAGATGGCCCAACTTGAGGCCGCAGGCTGAGAAGCCATGAGACCCCTGGTAATATATGCTTTTAAAGATAAGTATGATGTGAAGTCGGCTGTGTGTAAATCGACAATAACATTGCAGATGCGCCGAGTAGATCGGACAACATACAGCTCTTGCGCCTTAAAGGCGCGAGCGTGTCTTTACGAGGATGGGCAAAATAATCTCAAGATGCCAACACCCAGTGGGTGAGAACTAAGATGTTCGATGCCGGTGTCGACTCCGTTAAGGATAATCGGCCCGGCACGGCATTTTTAGTAAGTGCTTAGCGAACTTTTGAAAAGAGTTCGTGAGGAATCGACTAACGAGTTATGTCATGAAGTATGCTCATAGGCCGTCCTGCGGAGGAGATGCCGGTTCTATGGGTGACCTTCTTCCCAAGCTCTTGCAACTGCGAGCGAGTTCGACGGTGATGAAAGCGTCGCCGGGCCTTATGGCGTATGTCTCCTCTGAAGGCCTTGGTGTAACACCGAGTAACTTTCCATATTTGTAACTCCAACTCTTGCCATTTTCGGCATTGTGATATGATATTCCCTCCGTGGTTGGGTTTTCTTAATTTGCATTTTGTCCATGTCATGCATTTTATCATTCATCATGTGCATCGCATTTGCATCGTGTTAGTCTCATAATTCGAGCATTTTTCCGTTGTCCGTTTTGCAATCCGGCACTCCTATCTCCCCGTGCCCTTTACGTTTTTCGTGGCGGGTACTAAACCTTCTCGGAATGGACGAGGTTTGTCAAGTGGCCTTGGTATACCACCGTAGACCACGGTCAAGTTTGAGGTCATTTGGGCTCGTTTGGTACTCAACGGTTAACCGCACTCGCAAAGGCCTCTTTTAAGTTGCAGCAACACCTCAAAATAGTCTAATAACCCATCTAAGTCACTTCCATGCTCTCCGTCGTTCGATCACGATCGTGTGGTAGCTACACCTCATTTGGACTCTCCTAGCTCCCTCTATGCCTATTTAAGCAACCCCATTCCAAATCGGGTCTAACCCTAGCCTTCCCCTACCTGCTGGCAGCAGAAACCCCTTGCGGACGTGTCCACCCACCCGCCGCGTCGAACCAATCCGCGCGCCACCTGTCCCGCCACGCGCGCACCGCCGAGCCCAGAGCCAGCGCCGCCGGCACGCGGCAGACCGCGCCTCCGCCTCCGCGCCCGCCCGGGCCGCCCGCGCCCGCCCCGCCCGGCCGACCCGCCTCCCCGCGCCCGCGCAGCCCTCGCCGTCGTCGCCGCCGCCGGATCTCGGCGCCCGCTCCGCCACGGGCCTCGCCGCCCGCGCCTCCGCGCCCGCCGCCGCGCCGCCGATCTCCGGCCGCGGCTCACCTCTAGCTCCGGCCCGGCCTCCCCTCCCCTCGCTCGTGAGCCGCCGAGCACCTCGGATCCGGCCTCGATCCGATCGGGAGCAGGTTGACTTTCTCTTCCCCCGTTTTCATCTAAGTCCTTAATCCTGTTAATTTGTTGCATATTCATCGCATCATAACTCTGTCATCGTTGCTCCGTTTTGCGTGTAATATGTCAATATGTTACGCCTCGAAGAGTAGATCATTTCATCTCATTGCATCATTTTCATTTGAGCTCATTTTGATGCCGAAATGCTGTTGGAAGAGGGTTATGTGATGTTAGTTTACATTTCTTAACGAGAACTTGCACTTTGTTATTTTGCTATGAATGATGTGTGCACCCTATGAATTTGAGTCCTACATGTGTTTTGTAATATGCCATGCCATATTTCCAGGGGTGTATGTCATGTATTTTGAGATCTATGTGGTGACTAGCACAAGCATGCAAAGTAGGTGTCTGATGTTGTTGTTTCATTTCTGTTTTCTTGATATTTTGATGCCATGTTAACTTGATGCTACCAAGATCTATGCATATTTGGAGATACTTCAGTAAGGATGTTTTGTTCTACATGTCTTGCTCTATCCATCCATGCCTTTGTTTGCAATTATGGAGTGGCATAGCTTGAGTCAATCGAGCTCTACTTTTGCTATCAAATGTTTCTGGCAGATTGTTTACATGTTATTCAATTTTGCCAAGGTTGTTGTGGTTGATCCGTATATGCTATGATATTGTTCTTGCCATGTATGTCTTCTATGCCATGTCTTCTTCATTTATGTATGCTTATTTTATCATGAAAGGCTCTGTAGTAGTGCTTGAGCTCTTAAACATGCCTACTTGTTATCAGTTTTGACATGCCATGTTCTGAATCATATATGAAACTTGCGATATTGACATGGGTGTTACTATTTTTCTGATCCTTTTGGCTTATGGTCAGTAAGGGACTTTTGTTCTATGCTTTGATTAGATTCATGCCATGCCTTATTTTGCTATTATAAGTTCCTGTAGCATGTAGTTTTCTTGCTCTGAACATTGCTACGATGCTGTTTTGCCATGTCAGCTGATATTTTGTGCACTTTTGCCATGCTTGTTTGAACCTGTTATGATGTGAACTAGCCGTAGCTCAGTGCTCATCTTTTGTCAAGCATCTTGTGTAGATCACTGCCATATGCTTTGTTGGTACGTTTGGGTGCAGTAGCTTAATTTCTTGTTGCTTGCTATGTGGTATCATCTGTTAATGGCAGATTTGTGCCATTCTTGTTTTCTTGTCATTTGCAAACCGTGCATCCGATTCGGTGATCTTTATATCGATTTCAACGAAATCATCTCATCTTTCAGTGGCATACTTGGTTTGCCAAGTTGATGCCTGGTTCATCATTTTCCTTCGGAGGCTCGCATTGCATATCACATCTACGCATATCATGTCATGTTTTGCATCATGTTGCTTGTGCATTGCACCATGATTTATTTGGTTCCTTTGTTTGTGTTCTTGTTTGGGTAGAGCGGGAGGCGAGTGCGTGAGCGAGGAACCTGTTGAAGCACTACGAGGATCAAGCTTTGACAACTCTGAGAACATTGCGAGCAAGATGACCATACCCTCGAAATCACTTCTATCTTTGCTATGCTAGTTGCTCGCTCTTTTGCTATGCCTATGCTGCGATGCCTACCACTTGCTATATCATGCCACCCATATTGCCATGTCAGCCCCCTAACCATCCTTTCCTAGCAAACCGTTGTTTGGCTATGTTACCGCTTTGCTCAGCCCTCTTATAGCGTTGCTAGTTGCAGGTGAAGATGAAGTTTGTTCCTTGTTGGAACATGGAGATGTTGTTCCTTATTGGAACATGTTTACTTGTTGGGGATATCACATATATATATCTGCTATAATTAATACATCTATATATTTGGTAAAGGGTGGAAGGCTCGGCCTTATGCAGTGTTTTGTTCCACTCTTGCCACCCTAGTTTCCGTCATACGGTGTTATGTTCCTTGATTTAGCGTTCCTTACGGTTGGGTGATTTATGGGACCCCCTTGACAGTTCGCTTTGAATAAGACTCGTCCAGCAAGGCCCACTTTGGTTTTACCATTTGCCACCTAAGCCTTTTCCCGGGTTTTCGCGAGCCGAGGTCATCTTTATTTAACCCGGGCCAATGCTCCTCTGGCGTTGGTCCAAACTAAACCACTGCGGTGCCACCAGAGGCAACTTGGGGCATCTTGGTTGCGTCGTAGTGTTCATCCGGATGTGCCACGAGCGAGATATGTGCAGCTCCTATCGGGTTTTTGGGTCGGCTTGCGG
>JAHIAM010020755.1:0-12379 GCA_021605205.1 Aegilops longissima
GTGTTGCTCAAAAGCGCTTTTGGGCCCGGTTCTAAGCTGTAAAGCATGCCGCCTGAGCGAGGAGTAATCATCGATGCGTGTGCCAAGCGTTCAAATCGTCTTGCAGTCTTTGGGAGACGGTGGGTCACCTAACGGTGCTTCTAGGACATATGCCTTCTTGGCAGCTATGAGGATGATCCTCGGGTTCGGACCCATCCGTATAGTTGCTGCCATCATCTTTCAGCTTGGTTTTCTCTAGGAGCGTTGAAGTTCATGTTGACATGGCGTTGGCCATTTGATCTACAAGACATATTTTGCAAAAGTTTTAGACTAAGTTCATGATAATTAAGTTCATCTTAATCAAATTATTGAATGAACTCCCTCAGATTGACATCCTCTAGTCATCTAAGTGTTACACGATCCGAGTCGACTAGGCCGTGTCCGATCATCACGTGAGACGGACTAGTCATCGTCGGTGAACATTCTCATGTTGATCGTATCTTCTATCGACTCGTGTTCGACCTTCGGTCTTCGTGTTCGAGGCCATGTACGTACATGCTAGGCTCGTCAAGTTAACCCTAAGTGTTTTGCATGTGTAAAACTGTCTTACACCGTTGTATGTGAACATAAGGATCTATCACACCGATCATCACGTGGTGCTTGAAATGCGAACTTTAGCGGTGCAGTTAGGGAGAGCACTTCTTGAAATTGTTGTAAGGATCATCTTATTTACTACCGTCGTACTAAGTAAACAAGATGCATAAACATAATAAACATCACATGCAATTATATAATAGTGACATGATATGGCCAATATCATAAAACTCCATTGATCTCCATCTTGGGGCTCCATGATCATCTTGTCACGGCATGACACCATGATCTCCATCATCATGATCTCCATCATCGTGTCTTCATGAAGTTGTCCGCCATAGCGACTACTTCGACTTCTATAGCTAACGCGTTTAGCAATAAAGTAAAGTAATTTACATGGCGTTCTTCAATGACCTGAGTCATACAAAATAAAGACAACTCCTATGGCTCCTGCGGTTGTCATACTCATCGACATGCAAGTCGTGATTCCTATTACAAGAACATGATCTCATACATCACAATATATCATTCATCATTCATCACAACTTGGCCATATCACATCACATGACAATTGCTGCAAAAACAAGTTAGGCGTCCTCTAATTGTTGTTGCATCTTTTACGATGGCTGCAATTGGGTTCTAGCAAAACGTTTTCTTACCTACGAATAACCACACGTGATTTTCTCAACTTCTATTTACCCTTCATAAGGACCCTTTTCATGAATCCACTTCAACTAAAGTGGGAGAGGCAGACACCTGCCAGCCACCTTATGCAACTAGTGCATGTTAGTCGGTGGAACCGGTCTCACGTAGCGTCGTGTAAGGTTGGTCGGGCAGCTTCATCCCACAATACCGCTGAAGCAAGATAAGACTAGTAGCGGCAAGCAAGTTGACAAGATCTCGCCCACAACAAAATTGTGTTCTACTCATGCAATGGAGAACTACGTATAGACCTAGCTCATGATGCCCTTTGTTGAGGAGCGTTCAAAAATTAAAATTTTTCCCTACGGTTTCACCAAGATCCATCTATGAGTTCATCTAAGCAACGAGTCAAGGGTGAGTTTTCATCTACATACCACTTGTAGATCGCGTGCGGAAGCGTTCAAGGGAGCGGTGATGATGGAGTCGTACTCGGCGTGATTGGATCACCGATGAACAAGTGCTGAGCGGACAACACCTCCGCGTTCAACACACGTGCAGTGCAGACAGCGTCTCCTCCGTCTTGATCCAGCAAGGAGGAAGGAGAGTTGAGAAGACAACTCCACCCGGACGAGCACAGGCGTGATGATGGTGGAGGCATCTCAAGCAGGGCCGCCCGAGCACACAGCGGAGGAGAGGTGTTGGGGAGGGAGGGCTGCACCTTGGCTAGTGCGGCTGCCTCCCCTCACCCCTCTATTTATAGGGGAAGGAGAGGGGCCGGCCTCTAGATGCATCTAGAGGCGCCGACCAAGGGGAGGACTTGCCCCCAAGCAGGCGCCCCTCTAGGGTTCCCCCCTCAACCCTAGGCGCAAGGGCCCAAGGGAGGTGCGCCCAGCCACGGGCTGGCTCCTCCCCAGCCAAGTGGCCCCGAGAGGTGGCCCCTCAGTGGACCTCCGGAACCCTTCCAGGTGACCCGGTACAATACCGATATGCCCGAAACTTTTCGGTGTCCGTTTGACAACTTCCCATATATAAATCTTTACCTCCAGACCCTTGAACTCCTTGTGACATCAGGGATCTCATCAGGGACTCGAACAACATTCGGTAATCACATACAAGTCTTCCTAATAACCCTAAGCGTCACCGAACCTTAAGTGTGTAGACCCTACGGGTTCGGAGACATCTTGAGACATGACGAGGCGCTCTCGGTCAATAACCAACAGCGGGATCTGGATACCCATGTTGGCTCCCATGCTCCTCGATGATGTCATCGGATGAACCACGATGTCGAGATTCAAGCAACCCGTATACTATTCCCTTTGTCCGAGCGGTATGTTACTTGCGAGACTCGATCGTCGGTATCCCAATACCTCGTTCAGTCTCGTTACCGGCAAGTCACTTTACTCGTACCGTAATGCATGATCCGTGACGGACACTTGGTCACTTTGAGCTCATTATGATGATGCACTACCGAGTGGGCCCGTGATACCTCTCCGTGTCATGAGTGACAAATCCCATCTCGATCCGTGTCACCATGCAGACACTTCGGAGATACCTGTAATGCACCTTTATAGTCACCCGATTACATTGTGGCGTTTGGTACACCAAAGCACTCCTACGGTATCGGGAGTTACGATCTCACGGTCTAAGGAATAGATACTTGACATTGAAAGCTCTAGCAAAGCGAACAACACGATCTTATGCTATGCTTAGGATTGGGTCTTTTCCATCACGTCATTCTCTAATGGCGTGATCCCGTTATCAATGACATCGATGTCCATAGTCGGAAACCATGACTATCTTGACCAACGAGCTAGTAAACTAGAGGCTTACTAGGGGCGTATTGTTGTCTATGTATTCACCGTGTATTACGATTTCCGGATAATACAGTTATAGCATGAATAAAAGACAATTATCATGAACAAGGAAATATAATGATAATGCTTTTATTATTGCCTCTAGGGCATATTTCCAACAATTTCCTTTCTGTCTTTCAATAAATAATCCATCTAGCCTCTGTTTAGATGTGGTTTTATCTTTTAATTAGTGTTTGTGCCAAGTTAAACCTATTGGATCTTCTTGGATGATAGTTATTTGATCTTGCTGTAATTTCCAGAAACTTTCGCTCAGTTCCGAATTGTTAAAAATCACCAGAACGTGATAAAATATTGATTCCAATTTCTGCTGATCAATAAACACATTTTCAGGTCGTCTAATTTGGATAGAATGTTTTGAGTTACAGAAGTTTGTGTTAGTTACAGATTACTACAGACTGTTCTGTTTTTGACAGATTCTGTTTTGCGTGTGTTGTTTGCTTATTTTGATGAATCTATGGCTAGTAAAATAGTTTATGATCCATAGAAGTTGGAATACAGTAGGTTTAACACCAATATAAATAAATAATGAGTTCATTATAGTACCTTAAAGTAGTCTTTTGTTTTGTTTCTCTAGCAGACTCACGAGATTTCTATTGAGTTTTGTGTTGTGAAGTTTTCTAGTTTTGGGTGAATTCTTTTGATGGATTATGGAACAAGGGTGAAAAGAGCCTAAGCTTGGGGATGCCCATGGCACCCCAAGATAATCAAGGACACCAAAAGTCAAAGCTTGGGGATGCCGGAGGCATCCCTCTTTAATCCACTTCCATCGGTAATTTACTTGGAGCTATATTTTATTCACCACATGATCTGTGTTTTGCTTGGGCGTCTTGTATTATTTGCGTCTTTGCTTGTTAGTTTACCACAATCATCCTTGCTGTACACACCTTTTGAGAGAGCCATATATGAATTGGAATTTGATAGAATACTCTATGTGCTTCACTTATATCTTTTGAGCTTGATAGTTTTGCTCATAGTGCTTCACTTACATCTTTTTGGCGTGATAATTTTTGCTCTAGTGCTTCACTTAGATCTTTTAGACACGGTGGTGGATTTGTTTTAAAGAAACTTGATCTCTCATGCTTCACTTAGATTATTTTGAGAGTCATTAATAGCATGGTAATTTGCTTAATGTTAATATACTTGGTATTCAAGATATGTGAAACTTTCTTTTGAGTCGTTGAATACTAAGATAAGTTTGATGCTTGATAATTGTTTTGAGATAGGAAGATGGTGATATTAGAGTCATGCTAGTTGAGTAGTTCTGAATTTGAAGAATACTTGTGTTGAAGTTTGTGATTCCCGTAGCATGCGCGTATGGTGAACCGTTATGTGATGAACTCGGAGCATGATTTATTTATTGATTGTCTTCCTTATGAGTGGCGGTCGGGGAATGACGATGGTATTTTCCTACCAATCCATCCCCTAGGAGCATCGCATAATACTTTGCTTTGATAACTTCTAGATTTTTCAATAAGTATATGAGTTCTTTATGACTAATGTTGAGTCCATGGATTATATGCACTTTTCCCATCCTTCCACGTTGCTAGCCTCTCTAATACCTCGCACCTTTCTGACATCATACACCCACCATATACCTTCCTCAAAACAGCCACCATACCTACCTATCATGGCATTTCCATAGCCATTCGAGATATATTGCCATGCAACTTTCCACCATTCGTTTATCATGACCGCTCCATCATTGTCACATTGCTAGCATGATCATGTAGTTGACATCGTTTTTGTGGCAAAGCCACCGTTCATAATTATTTCATACATGTCACTCATGAATCATTGCATATCCGGTACACATGGAGGCATTCATATAAGTCATATTTTGTTCTAAGTATCGAGTTGTAATTGTTGAGTTGTAAGAAAACTAAAAATGTGATGATCATCATTATTAGAGCATTGTCCCAAGTGAGGAAAGGATGATGGAGACTATGATTCCCCACAAGTCGGGATGAGACTCGGACGAAAAAAGAAGCCATAAAAAGAGAAAAGGCCCAAATAAAAAATGAGAGAAAGAGAAGGGACAATGTTCTATCCTTTTACCACACTTGTGCATCAAAGTAGCACCATGATCTTCATGATAGAGAGTCTCTCATTTTGACACTTTCATATACTAGTGGGAATTTTCATTATAGAACTTGGCTTGTATATTCCAATGATGGGCTTCCTATAATGCCCTAAGTCTTCGTGACAAGCGAGTTGGATGCACACCCACTTAGTTTATTTTGTTGAGCTTTCATATACTTATAGCTCTAGTGCATCCGTTGCATGGCGATCCCTACTCACTCACATTGATATCTATTGATGGGAATCTCCATAGCCGTTGATCGCCTAGTTGATGTGAGACTATCTTCCCTCTTTTTGTCTTCTCCACAACCACCATTCTATTCCACATATAGTGCTATATCCATGGCTCACGGTCATGTATTGCGTGAAGATTGAAAAAGTTTTGAAAATGTTAAAGTATGAAACAATTGCTTGTCTTGTCATCAGGGTTGTGCATGATTTAAATACTTTGTGTGGGGAAGATGGAGCATAGCCAGACTATATGATTTGGTAGGGATAACTTTCTTTGGCCATGTTATTTTGAGAAGACATAATTGCTTAGTTAGTATGCTTGAAGTATTATTATTTTTATGTCAATATGAACTTTTGTCTTGAATCTTTCGAATCTGAATATTCATACCATTATTAAGAAGATTTACGTTGAAATTATGCCAAAGTATCACTCCGCATCAAAATTCTCTTTTTATCATTTACCTACTCGAGGACGAGCAGAATTAAGCTTGGGATGCACGATCGTCTCCAATGTATCTATAATTTTGATTGCTCCATGCTACTTTATCTACTGTTTGGACTATATTGGGCTTTATTTTCCACTTTTATATTACTTTTGGGACTAACCTATTAACGGAGGCCCAGCCCGAATTGCTTTTTTTGCCTTTTTCGATGTTTGAAGAACAGAATATCAAACGAGTCCAAGCGGAATGAAACCTTGGAAGCGTGATTTTCTCACGAGCGTGATCCAGGAGACTTGAACCCTACGCAAAGGAACATCGGAGGCGGTCACGGGTGGGCCCCCAAGGGCGCCCCCTGCCTCGTGGGCCCCGATGCACCACCAGCGTACTCCTACCTCCTATATATACCTACATCCCCAAGCGATCGAAAAGGGCCAAAACCTAATTCCACCGCAACTTCCTGTTTCCACAGATCCCATCTTGGGGCCTTTTCGAGCTCCTGGGAGGCATCCACCATGGAGGCTTCTACATCAACACCATAGCCTCTCCGATGAAGTGTGAGTAGTTTACTTCAGACCTGCGGGTCCATAGCTAGTAGCTAGATGGCTTATTCTCTCTTTTGGATCTCAATACAATGTTCCCCCTCTCTCACGGAGATCTATTAGATGTAATCTTATTTTTGCGGTGTGTTTGTTGAGACCGATGAATTGTGGGTCTATGATCCAGCTTATCTATGAATAATATTTGAACCTTCTCTAAATTCTTTTATGTATGATTGAGTTATCTTTGCAAATCTCTTCTAATTATCCGTTTGGTTTGGCCAACTAGATTGGTAGTTCTTGCAATGGGAGAAGGCATGGCTTTGGGTTCAATTTTGCGGTGTCCTTTCGGTGGAGAAAGGGTTGCAAAAGGCAATTGTATTGTTTCCATCTAGGATAAAAAGATGGGGTATTTATCATATTGCATGAATTTATTCCTCTACATCATGTCATCTTGCTTAAGGCGTTACTCTGTTTTTAACTTAATACTCTAGATGCATCTTTGGGTAGCGGTCAATAGTGGAGTAATAGTAGTAGATGCGAATCGTTTGGTCTACTTGTCTCGGACGTGATGCCTATATACATGATCATACCTAGATATACTCATAACTATGCTCAATTATGTCAATTGCTCAACAGTAATTTGTTCACCCATAGAATACTTATGCTCTTGAGAGAAGCCTCTAGTGAAACCTATTTGGGTCTATTCTCATCATATCAATCTCCATCCTTTTATACTTGCCTTGTTTTTACTTTTTTTTACCTTTCACTTTGCATCTATATACCAAAATACCAAAAATATTATCTCTATTAGATCTCACTCTCGTAAGTGACCGTGAAGGATTGACAACCCCTAATGGCGTTGGTTGCGAGTAGCTATCATTTTGTGCAGTGCGAGGGACTGCTGGCCTCCTCTTGGATTGATACCTTGGTTCTCAAAATCTGAGGGAAATACTTACGCTCTTGTGCCATCATCCTCTCCTCTTGGGGAAAAAGCATAAGCTCAAGGCGGTAAAAGAAGGATTTGAGCGCCGTTCGGGAGTCTCGCAAAATTCAACAACCAAATACCCATCACAATCCTATCTCTCGCATTACATTATTTGCCATTTCCTCCGTTTTCCTCTTCCCCACTTCACCCTTGCCGTTTTTAAGCCCTCTCTTTTCCGTTAAGCCTTGATGTCTTTCTTGGCCGTTTTCCTCGCTTGGTTGAAATAGTTGAGTATTTATTCCTAAGCAGAAAGATAATATCTATGGATCCTCATCCGCTTGCCAATCTTTTAAGGTCCAATTATGATGAACCAATTCTAGTGATTTGGATGCCTAGATTATCTTTATAAGCTTTGCCTGAAATCCGTAAATGTGAAAATTGTGATGAAGTGCTTCACGATAGATCTTTGAATAAAAAGCATGATTGCAATGATTTTATTATCAATTCTATTGATGTAAATTATGCTAATAATTGCAAAACCCTAAGCTTGGGGATGCTAGTTTTGCTATGTCAATAGTCATGATTGGGGAGATTCTTCTTATGATCTTGAAAATCTATTTAAGCCACATGATGAATATAAGATTGATGATAGTGTTTGCAATAATATTGAAAGTGGGTTTGGGAGGTGTCTTGGTTGTACTAGAGAGGGTACCCTAGTATCCGAACTTCGTGACCGGGTTAAACACCAGGACGGGCTGGCACGATGACCGCCAAGATCTCGGGGCTCCTTTGGAGCCATTCAAGAACAAAGTAATCAAGGCCCGGCAAAGGGCTTGCCGGAAGGCCCTCAGGTTGGGAAACAAGGCCCCAACAGAGGACTTCCGGGAAGGCTTGGTGGCGATAAGCTCTGGCGACAAGAACCTTGCGGCAAGATACTTTGTGACAAGTGACCCCTCTTCATCTCCGCTCCCTTCACGCGTGTCCTGCAGGGGCTCTCCCAAGCTGCGGCGGTGCGGCAATTTGAGCCAGAGGGAGGAGCGATAGGGACAAGCTACCATCGTGGCAAGCGGAGGCGCCCGGTCCCTTACCTTTGTTTGGGCGTGAGGCGGGCATTGATGACTCTTGTCCCTTGGTGAGTTGGGTATAGATTCTTACCTTGCCGGCGGTGTACCAACCTATGTTTTTACTATCTTACCCTTCCCTACTTGCCAATGTGGTGACCCCTTGTGCCTATAAAAGTAGGGCCAAGTGCAACGTGAAAGGGTTCATTCAGCTCAACAGTTCATCCAACTCACACACACTCGAGCTAGGTTTTGTAGCCCTCGTTGCTCCCTAGCAAGAACACAATATAATCCACAAAGCAGCGGTTAGGAGTATTATCTCTTGGAGAGCTCAAGCTGGGTAAATCTCTTGTGTGCATCGCCTCGATCCGCTCTTTGTGCAATCTCCGCCCCCCTCCGAACCACAAGGGACCCAGGTCCGTGGGTGTTCGGGCCTGATAAACCGCCGACATCTTTGGCGCGCCCGGTAAAGGGCGTCGGGCTGTGGAACCCGATCCGGGGTCACACGAGCAACTTCATCAACATTCGTCGACATGGCGGGAAGAAAGAAGTCCGGACGGCGAACCGTCGCGAACCCACCACCACCGGGCTGTTGGTGGGGAAATAGCGGAGGGCGTCGTCGAAGAGCCCTAGCGCCCGCAGGTCAAGGACAAGGCAGCCGAGGCGTCTGAGTCCTGCAGCGTCCTTCTCGGGGCGGGACCGGCAATCATGATGCTTTCGCGGACCATCCTTTCGTTGGATCAAGGCCAAGTGGAGGATCCGGGCCCTCGGGACCGTACCTCGGCATGCGTGCAGTGGAATTCGATTTGGGCGGGATGCTGCTCCTCCTAACGGTTAGGAGTCCGAGCAATCCGTTCCTCCCGTCGCCATTCCACCCCCACCCGGTGAAAGCCTTGGCAAACACGCTACTTCTAGACTACCCTCCAACGGCCCAAAATTCGGCGAATGGAAACCACAATTCGAGTCCCCCGGCCAGGGCGGCGTCCGCAGCAACCGGTGCCTCGCCCGGCAGGGCAAAGCGAAAAGCGCGATGATGGCGGCGAACTTCGGGTGCAGCCCCGTGCACTCCCCTTCGAAGGCCAAGATCGCCCGACTCGCCGGGATCCACCTCGGGCGACTCCACGGCGTCGTCCGGATCCAGGAGCTCGTCGCGACGATGCCAAGTTCTTGAGGCGGCAAGAAAACGCTCGAACCCTATCGGCGAAGAAAAGCGGCGCGTCAATCGACCGCGCGGGCCGCAGCCGAATGTGCGCCCGAAGAACGAGGACTTGCCGTCTGTGATAAGGTTGCCCTGCGTTCACTTTCGTGAAACTGCGGCAAGTCCGGTGGGACGAAAAACTTCAAACCAGATGTGCGGGGAAGTATGATGGCGGGAACACCCCTCGGGTTCCTCCATCTACACCATCGCGGGTGCGGGCTGCGGGAGGGCGACGACAAGATCCTCGCCAACTACTTTCCCTGGTGCTCAAGCCAAGCGTCGGATCTTGGCTCATGCACTTGCGGATGGCTCTATTTTTCTTAGGCAGATTTGTGCCACCGGTTTGTTGGCGCCTTCCGGCGACCACAAGCCTCATGGCCGGGGTGACCTCCACCCTTGCCGAAGGAGGGAGTCCCTGCGCCAAGGTTCATCCGGGTTCGATCGAGTGCACTACAACATCGGGCGTCCACCTGCGCGGTGATGGTGCATTTCATCGGAATGTCAAACCGGGATGAGGAGGAGATGGCGATGTGCAAAGTGAAAAGGCGTCCGACCTCATACGGCCGACAAGTGTGCCTGGTGAAGAAGGAAGAAGACTCCCGGGAGAGAATGTGGGGCGAGTCGGCGGTGAGGAGATCGCCCGGCAAGGAAAAAGCGAGGGAAACAACGGAAGAAGAAAAACCAAAAGTACTAGTTGTCGAGCAGTCCGGCGGAAATTGGCCCGGCAAGGCTAAGGCTAGCGGCTCCGGCAAGGAGGTTGGGCCGCCGGCAGCCAAGCTATGGCGGCCCGGACAAACGCGGCTCAACAAAGCGATCTTTGTAAGATCCACCGCACCAAGGGCCACGATCTCGGGCGCAAGAAAGTCGAGGAGCTTGTTGAGCTCTGAAACTGAATACAAGCGGCAAGACAAGGGAAAACCCGGAAGGTGCAGGTGCAGAAGAAGAAGAGACCTGGCGGGGAGGGGGCGGCAAAGCCAAGCAAGGGCAAGGTGGCCAGACCTCCCAGCGGTCGCGACAAAAGAAGGCGAAGATGAAGATGGCGAGGACATGGAAGGCGATGAAGGCGGGAGCAGGAGTTCGAGGGGAGGTCGCTGCGTTGGCGGTGGTGCGTCTCGCCCTCGCCGCCAACTCAAACAATGGATCCGTGAGGTCAATGCGGCGAGACCATCCATAAGTCCCATAAACCTCGAAGTGGTCCCCGCCCATCATCTTTGACATTGAGGATCACCGGATCGCATCAACTTTGGTGGTGCTTGCCGATGTTGGTCTCCCAACCATCCGCAACCTCAAGGTCACAAAGATGCTGGTTAATGGCGGGGCGGCCTGAATTGATCTCCCTCGGTGCTCCGAAACTTCAAATCCTGACGGCGAGCTCGAAAAGCGGGTACTTTCAAGGAATCAACCGGAAGGAGCAAGCCCAAAGGAAGATCACGTTGCGGTAACATTGGCGGCGAGCCAACCGAACTGAGAGGGTCATGTTTGGCGTTGCCGATTTCCCATTGCCCAACAATGGCATCCGCCGTCCGGCACCGCCAAGTTCATGGCCGCCTCTCATTATGCCCAACCTACTCAAGATGCCGGCCCGATAAAGCGTCATTTCGTCCATGGCGACAAGAAGGATGCACTTATCTGCGCCGACAAATTCCGGGGCCAAAGGCCCAAGCGAATAGCAAACCACTTGCCTTTGGCTCCGGGGAAAGAAACCACCAAGTCCGGCAAAGCTCTGTTGCCCCCGGCAAGCGCACCTCTTGGTGCTGCGCCCTCGAGGGCACTTTCGAGCTCCGGCAAAGTGCAAAAGGATGGCAGCTCCCGGAAGACCAGAAGGTGCCCGCCAAGGAGGGGCGACGGTGGTACCTTCACCATCAGTGCCACGCTTGATCCTAAATAGGAAGCGAGCTCGTTGCTTTCTGCGGCGAATGTCGATGTGTTTGCATGGCAACCATCGACATCCCGGTGTTCAGAAATAATTGAGCACCACCTTGTCTGTCCTCCAGCGGCCCGTCAAGCAAAAAGTTAGGAAGCAGGCGTTGGAGCATCAAAGTTCATAGCGAAGAAATCAAGAAGTTGGGCGGCGGGGGCTTGTCGGAGGTCCTTCATCCCGTGGTTGGCCAATCCGGTTGGTTATGCCAAGGCTAATGGAAATGGAGACTTTGTATTGACTTGATGATGTTAATAAAGCTTGTCCCAAAGACCCATTTCCTTGGGCGTTCGACCGATTTTGACTCCCTGGATGTGATTCTTTCATTTCTTGATGCATATTCGGATACCATCAGATCTTCATGGCGGAAGAAGATGAAGAAAACCGCATTCATTACACCATGTAGCCGTCTTTGCTTCATATGGATGCCTTCGGTTTGAAGAATGCGGTTCAACCTTTGCAAGGGTAGTCCATGATGCCTTTGAGCCCGGAGATCGAAATGTGAAGCTTACATGGATGACATAGTGGTCAAGAGCAAGGACAAAGCAACTTTGGTTCAAGATTTGGATGAAACATTTGCAAATCTGCGCAAATCAACCTCAAGCTCAACCCAAAGTGCGTGTTTGGAGTCCCTTAAGGCAAACTTCCGGGTTCTTTAATTCTCGTGAAATTGAAGCTAATCCCGGCAAGATCAAAGCCATCGAGCGATTGAAAGCCCAAAAGCGTCAAGGATGTGGAAGGCTTGCGGTTGCGTGGCTGCTCTCGGCAGTTTATCTCTAATCGCGGCGTGCCTGCCATTTTCAAGATTTTGAAAAAGCAGGGTCAATGAAAATGGACTCCCGAAGCGGGAGGCTGGTTTGCAAGACTTGAAAGATACTTCTTCCCCAATACTTGTC
>JAHIAM010020758.1:0-21692 GCA_021605205.1 Aegilops longissima
TAACTCAAATGAGCTATCATTTGAATCCTTGATTCAAATGAGTTCATTCCTATTATTTCAGCTTGCATTAGGCCAACACACATCCATATTGCCATGTCATAGCATGCATCATATTGTTGCATATTGTCATGTGTGTTTACTTTGGTGTGCTTTCATGATAGGTTACGCCCCGAGGATAACCTCGACTATCCATCTGAAGGCGTTACTCTACCCAGTTCCATCGGGCAAGCAACTCATTGATCATTCGATACAAACCCATGTTCTGCT
Source organism: Aegilops longissima (assembly GCA_021605205.1). Classification (NCBI taxonomy): domain Eukaryota; kingdom Viridiplantae; phylum Streptophyta; class Magnoliopsida; order Poales; family Poaceae; genus Aegilops; species Aegilops longissima. The sequence continues at coordinate 268 of JAHIAM010020758.1, forward strand.
ACGCTCTCGTTTACTGCATTAAGACAGCGATTCAAGCTGTTGTGTGCTGCGGTAGTTGAACCCACTTCCTTTGCATGACTGTCATTGCCACGATAACTAGATGAAACCCACTAGTATGTGTAGGAGTTGATTGAGCCATGTTTGTGATTCCTACCATGCTATGCTTGCTATGCTTAGAGTTGTGTCAGGTCGGCTCATCGGGATGATGGCTGGAGTGAAAGGTTGTGTTGGTTCGAGTGAAAGTGTTGAACACGATTTGGTAAAGGTATCGATGAGAGGCCATGTAGGAGTACATGGTGGGTTGTTTCATTGAAGCGAACTTAGAACTGAGATCTGTGTTTGTGATCCATGAATCAGTTACTACCCACATTGGGATCATGGCCTGACCCTCTAAACTTCTTAACCACCCTTGTTCTTAGTCAGGGAGTTGCAAGTAGTTTACGGTGTTTGTAGCATCTTTGGGGCCGCATAGCGCTGACCTTAGGGTGGGTTGTGTTGCGGTAGGCACGTGGTTGATGTCTAGAGTGCCCGTTTGGTATCTCGGGAACTGCACACATCGTTCGGGGCTGTATGGGAAACCTCGGCGGACTCCTGCGGATGGAACCGAATAGGCGATAAACCTGGACTAGGGACTTGAGTGTTTAGGTAGGCTGTGGCCGACACCCACGTTGAGCTTCCGCTTGAAGGTTGCAGTACATGTCGTGTGTGGCGATAAGTGGTGAGCGTGTGTGAAAGTACACCCTGCGGGGTTTAATATGATCTATTGAATAGCGTGTCCACGGAGAAGGACTTCAGGTTACCTATATCAGTTCATAGACAAGTAAATGGATACTACTAAAAGCCTCAAGATAAGTGTGAGTATCATGGATGGCCCTCTCGTGGGATGGCGAGAGAGGATCCTGATGGAGTATTGTGATGGTGATTAGTGGACTGGTATGCGACAAATGCTTTACAAAGTGGTGTCACGTGGGATAGCTTAGCCAAGAGTCAAAGCTGGCTTGCTGCAAATAACTCCACTTCCTTCCTGAGAATGTGCATGTATGATAGGATTACGTGGTAAGACTTCTGAGTACCTTTGTACTCATGTTTGTAATTAATGTTTTTAGGAGGACAATACTACCCCTCCAAGCAGTTCTATGTAGATATTGACTTGACAGTGAACTAGCCACCGGTGGCGATCTAAGACTTATGAAGGGCCATTGTAGATAGAAAGGCTCCAACAAGCTTTCTTTCTTTCTAGAGTCGTACTCGAGACTAGTTTGCTTCGCATGTGCTTGTATGATTGTATGACTTGAGTGTTGGGTCATGTGACCCCTACTGTATGACTATGTTATGTATGGCTCCTCGGGCCTCTTAAATAAAGTACTTGAGTTGTAGAGTTTTGTTGTGATGCCTTGTTGTATTTACTCATATCGGGCATATTAGTGTATGATTGAAATGCTTGGTATGAGTGGGATCCGACAAACTAGTTGTTTATCCTTGGCAGCCTCTCATATGGGAAATGTAGTCTCGTGCTTACGGCGATAGTAGTCCGCTTCAGCCCGGTTCACGAGTCCTGCTAGCCAGCACTCTGCTTGGACACTTGGCTGGCGGCATGTGATTCATTTCGTTCCTATATACATCCCTTGAAATGTCCGCTTGGTGGTATTGAGTCTGCCTAGCCTGCTACAGCCGGGATACGAGTCTGTTAGCCAGTGCTACAGCCAATTCATCGTTGATGACCGACATGCTCGAAGTGATTCATGTATGCCTGTCCCCATAGGTTAGTGCGCTTTGGGTTCCACGACTAGCCATGTCGGCCGGGTTCTTTGTCATGTGGATGCTAGCGACACTATCATATCGTGAGCCAAAAGGCGCAAGCGGTCCCGGGCCATGGTAAAGCGACACCCGTAGGAATACCGTCGTGAGGCCGCAAAGTGATATGAGGTGTTACCAGCTAGGTCGATGTGACTTGGAATCGGGGTCTGACAGCGTTGGCATCGAGCAGGGCTGCTGTGGGTTCGCTAAGCCAAACGGTGAAGTTGAGTCTAGAAATGCTTTAGTTATATGTAGAAATTGATTGTGGGAGGAGCGTAAGGCTCTTTTACTCCTTTACCTTATGCCCTCGATCGAGTCATCCTCTTCTCATTCGGCGTGGGTATAGGACTAGGCTCTCTTCTCTCTATCAGGTTCACGTGTTACTAATCCGTAGTAACTTATAGGATTGTTGGTTACATCCTCGATTCGGTGCTACTAAATTTTAGTATGCTATCATTTGAACAGAACCTTGATATGATGTTGTTGAGTGGTTTTGCAATCTGATTTTGAATGTCTCAAATCTGATTTTGAGCATTCTGAGATGTTATGCTGCCCGATTTTCCTAGAAATTCTAATGCCTTTGCATTGTGGCTGTGCTTTCAGATGGCCACCGTCCCCGAACCAAGTGGTTACGCTGACCCGTTGCATTGATGTGTGTGGTCTGCGGCAATGCTTGGTTAGTGATGATTGAGTCTGGTTATCGATGGTATCTGAATATACCGTCGAGGGCGGTTTAGGGATTTCAATCAAAGCCAATACCTATACGCGGTCGGTTTATCCATCTTATCCGGAACTCTTGAGCCACTTCCTTTGTTCTTATGGGCTCGGAATCACTATTGGAATATCATGCAAGATGCAGCCTATTCCATGATGACTATTATTGAGCGAGCGCGCTTTTGGGCAACACGATTTTCGCTATATGCGGCATCCCTCCACAGGGGCGCATGGCTACCTTGAGGTTTGTACTGCGATGCATCCCATGAGGACTCACTCCTTCGCACTACTCTTGAGATCTTTGGAGGACAAGGACCGTGAGAACCGGGCCTTGCGTATGGAGCTTTAATGCCGTTCGACCCTTTGGGCTACTCGACTAGGTTTGCACTGCCGTGCAAGCGGATATATGGACATGAGGACTTGTACCCGTCTTGGCGAGTCTGCGGACTTTATGGAGTGGCGTGAGGTTGGAGGCATCACTCCTCCTCGTGGGCCTCGTGCGCCACCGTTTGTTGGACCACGGCCACATCCAAGTCCTTATGGTCCACAGGCCCCAGGTTATGCATTTCGGACGATCATGTTCCACTTCAGAGCTTGGGTGGTGACTTCTATGAGGACTACTATGGAGCTGCTGAGATAGTAGTAGTATTCCTAGTATGGTAATAGTTGTGTTTCCACCGTCTGCGTGACTCGTGGAATCGACTTAGTGTGTATCGTTAGGAGTGTAGAAAAATAATGTATAGGAGTTGGAATGCTTCGATGAGATGTAGCGCCTTTCCTTATAGTTGTACTCCGTCGGGCTTGTACTAAACTATGAATGGTGTGTATGACCGTTGGTATATATATATATGGCAGTTTTATATTACCATGTCATACGGATGAACATCTTTGCATTCCATGCTATCCATTACCTTCCGCACTTCCTTGTTAAATTCTGCCATCCTGGTTTAAACCTTTGCTTTGTCTCCCGGGATGGTCAACACTCATAACCTCCTGCTGCTCGGGCGGGGAGAAGCTAGATGCAGCCAGAAATGTGAATCTGCGCACCGCCATCTTTGGCGAGGTGATCTTTGAAGCGAGCGCAATAAGCGTGAAACCAACCGCTTATTGGGCGGATTGAACAAAACACAACCGCCAGCCAAGAAAGCGATGTGGTTTCACTCAGCGACTTTCGTCAAGCTGTATCCCCAAAATTCAAATATTCCGTCGAGCCTCTCGGCGGATGATAGCTCATGACATCCACCACAAGCTGCGTTCGCCAGCGTGGCTGAGGTGACAAGGTTACCTTTGCGCTTATCATCTTGAAGGCCTGCTAGTCTACGGTGGGAGAATTATGAGGCTATCGTCCGGTTGGACAAGTTACAACTTGGGCTGAATTGATGCCGCCTTAGTGAGCATCATATTCGAGAAGGTCTTATGGACCATAAGCGTGAGAATTGCAGTTTCACCCAAGGTAGGGTGACGGTGGATGCCTCAGCCGTGAATTTGGGAGGTTAACACGTTATGCTCGAAGAAGTTTCTACCGATGCCAAGAAGCGAGGCAAGGTTCCAAGGGACTTAGCCACGAGCTACGCCGAGATCTCCGTCTGCATGAGTGTACCTCTTTCCCGAAGCTAGTCAATAAGGCTATCAGCGCCGAAACTGGGCAGACTGATTTTGAGGCTTCACGCAAGCACATCCGTGATTCTGGATCTTCATCCGGCTCTGGATCCCAGAAGCGCCGGGTTTGGGTTCAAATCTGCTCTACCACCGGGTTCACCCGAGGCCATCCTTTGAGGCGCCTCGCCCCAACCAACAGTATCTTCCGCCCAAGACTTATGGAGGTCCCACTGCTAATGCTGCTCCACGTCCAAATGTGATAACTTGCTTCAAGTGTGGAGGCAGGCCACTATATCCGAGTGTCCCCAGAACAACCCCAATCAAGTTGGAAAGTCATTGGCGCGGCAAGCCAGCGGAAAGGTGCCCTATGCTAAACCAGTTGCCACCGCTCGTGGCCATGTCAATTATGTTTCTGCTGAAGAGACCTATGAGGATCCCAACGTCGTCCTCGATGCGCTTCTTGTTAATTGCCATCCGGCAACCGTTCTTTGATCTTGGAGCATCTCATTCATTTATTTAAAGAGCTATGCTCGATTACAACACCACATTATGTGACATGCCTACCTCCATGGAAATTCAAACTCCTGGTTCTAGATGGCAAACCTCTAGAATAAGTCATGGGAATGAAATTCTTGTCGACAGATTAGTCTTTCTTGCATCTCTAATAGCTCTTAAGTCCTCGGACATAAACATCATCTTGGGTATGGGTGGATGTCAGCCCATTATGCTAAGATTGATTGCTCTACTAGAACTATTCAACTTACCCATCCTTGGGCAAGAGCGGTGAATGTTTTAACCCGAGTGTCTAAGCGCCGACTTTACTCCTTAAATGCCAACCCCTTCGGACCTCGAAGATATTCCGGTAGTCCGTGATTTCCGGATGTCTTTCGGAGGAACTGCGGTGTTCCACAGCGAGGGATGTCGAGTTAAATGATAGATCTTGTTCCGGAACCGTCCCAATCTCTAGAAGACCTTATAAGATGGCACCCCTAGAACTAGCTGAACTTAGAAACAACTCGATGAGTCCTTGCAAAAGGTTTCATCCGTCCTAGTTCATCTCCATGGGCTTGCCCGTCCTCTTCGTCAAGAAGAAGGATGAGTGCGGATCGGATGGTTGTAGATTACCGACACATCAATTTGGTCACTATCAAGAACAAGTATCCGCTCCCGGGATCAACGATCTGTATGATCAGCTCATTGGATCCTCGATCTTTTCAAGATGGATTTGAGGTTGGGCTACCATCAAATCAAAATCAAAACGAGGACATTCCCAAAGCGGCCTTTGTCACTCGTTATGGCCATCTGAGTACACCGTCATGTCTTCGGATTAACCAATGCTCCAGCCACCTTCTCTCGGTTAATGAACTCAATCTTCATGGAGTATTTGGATAAATTAGTAGTGGTATACCTCGATGATATACTCATCTACTCAAGAATGAGGAAGAACATGCGAACATCTAAGGCTAGTATTGATGAAACTTGAGCACCGCCTTTATGCCAAATTCTCTAAGTGTGAATTCTGGTTGCAGTGACCTATCTAGGACATGTAATCTCGGTAAGGGCATTCTGTCAATCCGGCGAGTTCAAGCCGTCCTTGATTGGACTCCACCTGAATCGGTCAAGCAAGTTGGAGTTTCCTCGGTTTAGCGAGCTATTGCCGCTTAAACCGAGAATTTCTCTAAAGTTGCTAAACCTCTAACGAACTCCTCAAGAAAGATAAAAAGTTGAATGGGCGCCCACAGTCGAGTTCAGCTTTCAGGAACTGAAAAGGCGCGACATCTGCTCCGTACTTGTTCCACAGATTTCTCTAAGGACTTTATTATCTATTGCGGCGCCTCGCGACAAGGACTAGGTTGCATACTCATGCAAGATCGTCATGTGATTGCCTCGCTTCTCGACGATTCGTCCACATGAGGATAACTACCCCACACGATCTAGAGCTTGCGCAGTGGTTCATGCACTCAAAACCTGGCGACATTACCTTACGGGTAATCGTTGCGAAATCTACACTGATCACCAAAGTCTGAAATATATCTTCACCCAACGGATTTGAATCTCGAGGCAAAGGCGTTGGGTCGAGTTGATACAGATTTCGACTTAGGAATATCCTACACCCAGGCAAAGCCAATGTCATGGCTGGCGCACTAAGTCATAAATCTTATTGTAACAATCTGATGTTACAACAAAGTCAACCATTTCTCCACGAGGAATTTACGTAAGCTTAATCTTCACATTGTTCCTCGAGTTCCTTTCCACCACGGTGGCGAAACCTACCTTACGGATCGAATCATAGCTGCTCAGCGGTATGATAGAGGATATCTCGGATCAAGGAGAACATTGCTAAGCGGAGCTGCTAAATGTTTCTCCATAGATGAACAGTGTTGTCTTCTTTGAAAACGCTTAGTGGTTCCCAGAAACAACAGCTCGACAATTGATCCTTAAGGAAGCTCATGACTCTCCTCTCACCATTCATCCGGTAGTACTAAAATGTATCAAGACCTCGCGGAGGTTTTGGTGGACTAGGATGAAGAGAAATCGCTCAATACATTGCTAATTGCGGCGTCGTCGTCGAGTTAAGCGAGCATCAACGGCCTCTTTGGTACCCTTCAACCTTTGGAAATTCCTGAATGGAAATGGGATAAAATCGGTATGGATTTCATTACGGGTTTCCCAGGACCAAGAGAGGAATAATGCTATCTTCGTTGTCGTCGATCGTCTTTCCAAGTAGCCCACTTCCTACCGTTAGTGAGAGTATAACCGCTAGCCAGCTAGCTGATTTGTACATCTCTCGAATAGTGTCTCTTCATGGTGTTCCATTAGAGATTAACTCAGACCGTGGAAGTCTCTTCACCTCTCGATTTTGGGAAAGTTTCCAAAGCTATGAACTTCGTCTCTCCTTTAGCACGCTTTCCATCCCCAATCAAGTGGTCAAGTAGAGCGAGTCAATCAAATCCTAGAGGATATGCTTGAGCTTCATCATCTCTTCGGCATGAATTGGGAAATGCCTTCCATTAGCGAGTTAAGCTTATAACAATAGTTATCAAGCCAGCTGGGCAAGCCCTTTCGAAGTTCTTTATGGGCGGAAATGTGAGCGCCTCTTAACTGGTGAAACGGGAGACAACTCTTTGGCGGATATGATTCGAGGAAGCGGGAAGAGCAGGTTCGCGTTGTTAAGTGAAATTGAAAACAGCCCAATCTCGTCAAAAGAGCCAATATGACCGCAAGCATAAGCCTATGACTTATGAAATTGGCGAGAAGAGCTTACCTTCGGGTTACTCCTTTGAAGGAACCCATCGATTGGTATCAAAAGGCAAGTTGGCTCCTCGTTACATTGGACCCTTTCGCATTCTTGCCAAGCGAGGGAAGTTGCCTACCAATTGGAACTACCTCCGCATCTTTCGAGTCCATGATGTCTTCCACGTTTCCCAACTCGAGGCGTTGCTTCTCGGATCCTATCCGTGGAGGTGGACCCGCAAGCAGCTTGATCTCCAAGATAACCTCACCTATCGAGAATATCCCGTTCGTATCCTCGATCAAGCCGAGCGTACCACTCGGCGTCGGAATATCAAGTTTCTAAAGGTTCAATGGTCAAACCATTCCGAGCAAGAAGCAACTTGGGAAAGGGAGGATCGTCTTCGACTTGAGTATCCCACCTTTTTACATGCAGATCCTAAATCTCGGGCGAGATTCTTTTGAGTGGGGTGAGTTGTCACATCCAGTTAGACCATGCATTAGGGTGTGCATCATGTTTAAATTTCATTTGAATTTGAAATGGGAAAGGAGAAACCCAGAACACCCCCTTAATTCAACTAGGGTTTACTAAAATTATTTCAATGAACCTGAAATGCCCTTCAAAATGCTCATCCTCTTTGCTTTGGTTCAGAACCTATGTCAAAGGAGGTGTATCATTTTCTAGGTCACCAAAGGTCCTTGGATTAATTCACAAGTTTTGAACTTGAGCATTTTAAATTATACAAAATATTTTAAATGTTCAAAAATTGCCAAACCAAAATGTTTCATGTTGGAAATATTCCAACAAGGGACCAGGAGCATTTTGTGATTTTTAAAACAGTTTTGGTATTTTAGAAAACCCCACAAAGTTGCAGGAAATTAGAAAAGATTAAAAACAGAAAACCTTACAGCGCGTGCAGCCCACTGCCCAGCCAATGCGCATGCTGCGTGGCTGCTTAGCTCGGCTTGACGAGCAACCAATGCTTTCGTGCGGAGCACGCTTCAGTGCCACGCTTTGAGTCGCCCGCCTCGCCGCTCCTCTCGCCCGGTGTCGGCGAGACCGACCCCTCTCGCTCTCGAACCCCTGGACCTCCCTCTCCTCCCGGATCATCTCCCTCGCTCTCCCCCAACTTGGCCGGCGCCACCTTCGCCCGCTGCCCGTGGTCGTGCTCCCGCCGTCCGTGCTCCTCCACCATGTCCGGGAGCTCCGCGCCTCCACTACCCCTAGCTAGCGAGTCCGCTCGCTCTAGTGCCCAGAACCCATCTCACCGACCTCGCCCGAGCTCGCCGTCGCGGAGATCCCTTTCGTCGCCGCCGTCGCTCGGTTCATCCCGACCTCGACAAGGCTTTCTCTGCGGCGCCGTGAGCCTACCTAACTCCCTTCCCTCTCTCTCTCGCCCTCGAACAGCGTGCAAGCGAGCCACGTTCACACTTTTCCTTGCCCGTGGAGCTAAATGCGTGGCGTGCTCCGGTCACTCTCCGGCCACCCATGGTGCCGTTGCACTCACCGCACCCCAGGTCTGCCCATGCACTTCCCGCACCTCCTCGAGCCCTCTAACCTCAAACCCGTCGTTGGCGAACCCGGCCGGCCGCCTAGCTCGTCGCGGCGCCAACTCAAGACCCCCGCCCCAACTAACCCCACCAATAGGCGCGGTTGCTCCTAGCTACCGTAGCTATCTTCATGACTCGTTTGGTGGCGGAATCAATAAACACACTTCCTCCGCCGTGTCGGGCTCGCTGTGACTGATCGCCAGTGCGGCCGGCGTGGACATTGACCACTGGGGGCGCGTTGACCCGACAGTCAGCGACAAATGGGGCCCAGCCACGCTAACTAAATAGGTTAGTTTAATTAAACTTTAGTTAAGTTAATTACCACGACATGGGACCCACTGTCGGGTTTGACTGGGCGTCCCTGTTGACTCGGCGTCATCTTGGCGCATGGTGGCGCATTAATTCAAATTCTGGATTTATTTTGATATAGTAAATTCAGAATATAATTCAAATTTCAAATGCTTATAACTTTTAATCTATAACTCCAAATGCAAAGATTTATATATGAAAAATTATCAGAAAAATCCACTCTATCCATTGGTACAGGTTTCATGCATGTTAAAACAAGTTAACTATGCTGTTTAACCAGAATAAGATATTGCACCATTAGGACTAACTCAAATGAGCTATCATTTGAATCCTTGATTCAAATGAGTTCATCCCTATTATTTCAGCTTGCATTAGGCCAACACACATCCATATTGCCATGTCATAGCATGCATCATATTGTTGCATATTGTCATGTGTGTTTACTTTGGTGTGCTTTCATGATAGGTTACGCTTTGAGGATAACCTCGACTATCCATCTGAAGGCGTTACTCTACCCCAGTTCCATCGGGCAAGCAACTCATTGATCATTCGATACAAACCCATGTTCTCGCTTACGCTCTCGTTTACTGCATTAAGACAACGATTCAAACTGTTGTGTGCTGCGGTAGTTGAACCCACTTCCTTTGCATGACTGTCATTGCCACGATAACTAGATGAAACCCACTAGTATGTGTAGGAGTTGATTGAGCCATGTTTGTGATTCCTACCATGCTATGCTTGCTATGCTTAGAGTTGTGTCGGTCGGCTCATCGGGATGATGAGCTGGAGTGAAAGGTTGTGTTGGTTCGAGTGAAAGTGTTGAACACGATTTGGTAAAGGTATCGATGAGAGGCCATGTAGGAGTACATGGTGGGTTGTTTCATTGAAGCGAACTTAGAGCTGAGATCTGTGTTTGTGATCCATGAATCGATTACTACCACACATTGGGATCCATAATTGACCCTCTCGGCTTCTTAACCACCCTTGTTCTTAGTCAGGAGTTGCAAGTAGTTTACGGTGTTTGTAGCATCTTTGGGGGCACGCAGCTGACCTTAGGGGTGGGTTGTGTTGCGGTGAAACACGTGGCCCGATGTCTGCAGAGTGCCGTTTGGTATCTCGGGAACCACTGCACATCGTTCGGGGCTGTATGGGAAACCTCGGCGGACTCCTGCGGATGGAACCGAATAGGCGATAAACTGGACTAGGGACTTGAGTGTTTAGGTAGGCTGTGGCCGACACCCACGTTGGGCTTCCGCTTGAAGGTTGCAGTACATGTCGTGTATGCGGCGATAAGTGGTGAGCGTGTGTGAAAAGTACACCCTGCGGGGTTTAATATGATCTATTGAATAGCCGTGTCCACGGAGAAGGACTTCTGGGTTACCTATATCAGTTCATAGACAAGTAAATGGATACTACTAAAAGCCTCAAGATAAGTGTGAGTATCATGGATGGCCCTCTCGTGGGATGACGAGAGAGGATCCTGATGGAGTATTGTGATGGTGATTAGTGGACTCGTATGCGACAAATGCTTTACAAAGTGGTGTCACGTGGGATAAGCAGCCAAGAGTCAAAGCGGCTTGCTGCAAATAACTCCACTTCCTTCCTTGAGAATGTGCATGTATGATAGGATTACGTGGTAAGACTTCTTTGAGTACCTTTGTACTCATGTTTGTAATTAATGTTTTTAGGAGGACAATACTACCCCTCAAGCGGATTCTATGTAGATATTGACTTGACGAGTGAACTAGCCACCCGGTGGCGATCTAAGACTTGTGAAGGGCCATTGTAGATAGAAAGGCTCCAACAAGCTTTCTTTCTTTCTAGAGTCGTACTCGAGACTAGTTTGCTTCGCATGTGCTTGTATGATTGTATGACTTGAGTGTTGGGTCATGTGACCCCTACTGTATGACTATGTTATGTATGGCTCCTCGGGCCTCTTAAATAAAAGTACTTGAGTTGTAGAGTTTTGTTGTGATGCCTTGTTGTATTTACTCATATCGGGCATATTGCGTGTATGATTGAAATGCTTGGTATGAGTGGGATCCGACAAACTAGTTGTTTATCCTTGGCAGCCTCTCATATGGGAAATGTAGTCTCGTGCCACGGCGATAGTAGTCCGCTACTGCCGGTTCACGAGTCACTAACTATTGACACTCTGCTTGGACACTTGGCTGGCGGCATGTGATTCATTTCGTTCCTATACGTCCCTTGAAATGTCACGCGGTGGTATTGAGTCTGCCTAGCTGCTACAGCCGGGATACGGAGTCCTGTTAGCCAGTGCTACAGCCCGAATTCATCGTTGATGACCGACATGCTCGAAGTGATTCATGTATGCCTGTCCCCATAGGTTAGTGCGCTTTGGGTTCACGACTAGCCATGTCGGCCGGGTTCTTTGTCATGTGGATGCTAGCGACACTATCATATCGTGAGCCAAAAGGCGCAAGCGGTCCCGGGCCATGGTAAGCGACACCCGTGGAATACCGTCGTGAGGCGCAAAGTGATATGAGGTGTTACCAGCTAGGTCGATGTGACTTGGAATCGGGGTCGACATGGCAGCGGAAGGCGGCAAAGAGAGCCAAGGTCCCGGTGATTGTCATCGAGGCAGAACCCATGACAATGAGGGTGTGTCAAGACCACCTATGCCGGGCCAGGCAACTATCCTAAAAGCAGCCCCAGCGCAGCCCCAGTAAATGTTTATGGTTTCTTGCTTGCTGTTAAGCGGCGCATGGGTGCTCTTTCTTTCTTGACATCGACTATTGGTTTTGCGTGGAGAATGACGGTCTCACCGGAGTGCCGGAAGCTGCTCCGACATGCCATCTGCCGACTACACCGCCAAGGGAGGATTCCCGGCAAGGAGAATTCTCCGACAAGGAGAGATTCTCCGACAAGGGGCAGTTCTCCGGCAAGGGAGAGTTCTCCGACAAGGACAACACAGCGACCCCGGTGGCGGAGACCCGGTTGTAGATCCTAATACGGGTAATCCTCTTGCTTGAAAGCTTCCTTAGGTTCTTCTTATTCTGATTTTCTTTTTGAATATTTGCTTGACTTTTCTTCCTTTTCCGGTCGTCGAGGTCTATACGCCCGAGGCCGATGGAAACCGAGGTCACCGGCGGGGAAGAGGGCAGCAATACCGGCAACCTTGCTGTCACCGAAGAAAGCGGCTGATGATCCCTTATGTGGAGAGGCCGCCAAAGCTGTCGTCGCTGAAAGTGGCGAGGGCAGCGATCGCCAGCAGCCCGAGGCGCCTTGAGGCGTCGGCCTCGCCGACCGCCGATCCCTCCGCCTCTGCTGCGTCGTCGTCGGCTCGAAGAGCCCCAGCCAGCGCCTATTTGAAGGCGGCGATGGCGTCTTCATCAAGCTCCCACAGGCGTCAAGCTCGGGGCCCGATCGAAGGAGAAACCTTTGATGAAGAGTTGCTGCGCCTCCGCTGGCTGGCGCTGGTCGGCCTTGGCGGACAGCGGCGGCAGCGAACTGAGGAGGAGCAGATCTGCGGAAGCTGTTGTCGCTCTGGCGCCCAGGCGAATAAGCTGGTATCGAAGCGCTTATCGCGAGGCGGAGTGGACATCGAAGCGGCGGAGGAGCTCGGGGCCTCAACCAAGCTCTCGGTCCTGTCGGAGGAGGCGGGAAGCGACTTCGCCGAGGCGTAAAGCCTTCCTCCTCGAGAAGGCTGAAGTTGAAAACAACAGCGGCTTGCTGCCGAGCTGTCTGCTGCGGGAAGGCGAGTTAGGCGCAGCGGAAGGTTAACCTTGACAGCCACGAGGAGGGCTTGCAGCGCCGAGCAAACATTGGCGGGGCTCTCAAGGAGGCGAGAGGATCTTGCCGCGGCTGTCGAGCCGCCAAGAAGGAGCTGGAGGCGAAGGTGCAGCGCGCGATTGGGCCGATCTCAAGGTGGCGGCGAGGCTTGCTGTGCTCAAGCATGGCGAAGGACTCCTACACCCTTGGCGAGCTGCAGTGCGTCTCGCCGGAAGGAGCAAGGAGCTTAAGCGCCGCCAAGGACTCAACGCAGATCTTGAGTTGAAGCTGACTACTTTGACCAAGGCATTTGGGCAGGCGCCGGGGGAGGCGGGAGGTGGCCTTGGAGGAAGATCAAGGCCGGCAGTGGCTGGCTTGCGAAGTCTTCTGCCGCCCAGAACACTTTAGGGAGAATGTGGAGCCTTTGGACCGAGGTCTCGTGGATGTTGCTGCAGCCATCGACGAGGGGCTGGCGCGGGCTGGAGATGGAGGATCTCGGGTATTCCTCCTATGAGCACTTCTAACAGCGCCAAGCTCAGCTTGTTCTTCAAAGGCGTGGCGGCAGCCTCCAGCGACTCGGGAGAAGATCCCAAAGCAGCTGGCCGGCAGTCGCGCCGGATCTGTGGAGCTCTTCAAAAGTCTTTGGTGAAGGTGGCCTTCCGTAACCCAGGCCTCAACCTCACCTGCGTCCTCAAGACCTTGCCGCGGATGCTGATCTGGAGCGCTCAAGACCCTTATCGCACCATTGTGGACAAGGTGGCGGGATCAAGAGGTTGAGGCGATCGGCGTGAATTGGGCCGCCCGTTTTCTCTTTTCTTGTCAGCTGCTGGTCATGTTATGAGAACAATCTGTTAGAGCTGCGACAAGCTATCTTATAATATGACTCTATTTGGGTGTTGATTGCTTTGTTATTTCCTTTACTTGATTCCTTCCTTTGTATGTTTTGCCCTAAGCTTTTAGGGAACTTGTGGTATGAGCACCTTAGTATGGCTGAGTGCGGGACATCAACAGCCTGGCTGGCGGTGCCGCTACCGACAAAAACCTTATGTAACTAATGCAGCTCACTTAAGTTGTTGAGCGGACTCGAAACAAAAGTAAAGGCGCAACTAGCTACGAGTTGGTTCCTCCGCGCTGGAGTTTTCCATACAAAACCGGTCGTTCGAGGAAGATAACAAAAATTTAAAACTGATTGCTCGAGCTTTAGCAACAGCTTTTCATTGTTTGCTTCCGTAAAGCGAAACTTCCTCGAGCAGCGCTTGGTCACACCATTATCTTCTCCTTTCCCCGGCAAACTTGTGGGCGAGGAACCTTCCTTTCTTTGAGAAAGAAAGAAGAAAATAAAGATATGGAGCCTTATGGCTCGTTATTAGCTTACCGAGGTAAAGCTGCACAAAGTGTCGGATACGCATGCAAAAAAAGTAGAAAGCATGAAATTGACAAGATGTGCGAGCACATGAGCTACTTATGCACGGGGTCTGCGTCCGGCCGTACAAGGATTACATGCAACATCGGCAAGACTTGTACAAAAGGTGGTTGCGGAACAGGTTCCGGCAACCCCTTCTGAGTAAAACTTACGAAGATGCTCAATGTTCGAGAGTTGCTCACGGAATGCCATCTTGGTCTCAAAGCGGACAGCGCCAGGCCTAGTGACTCATTTCACGGTAAGGCCTTCCCGCCAGCGTCAACTTGTTGGAATTCTTGGCGGACTGAGCGGCGAAGAACAAAATCGCCTTCCTCGAGACTTGGCATTAACTGCGGCTATGGTAGCGGCGCAAAGCTTCTGGTATCGAGCAGCTCGTCTGTGACTGAAGGCGGTCCTCCTCAAGGAGCAGTAGCGTCATCTTGTCATAACTGCTCTTGCTCAAGCTCATCATAAGCGAGCACTCGAGGTGACCCGTATCTGAGTTCCGTGGGGAGAACTGCCTCTGCTCCATAGACTAGGCGAAAATTATGCGGCGGTGGCTCGATTTGGCGTCGTCTGATCGACCAAGAACCACGGCAGCTCCTCAATCCAGTTCTTTCCGCGCTTGCGCAGCTGTCGAAAGTCCTGGTCTTGAGCCAGCGTAAGCACTTCAGCGTCGCCCTCTCCGGCTTGACCGTTACTTCTCGGATGAGCAGCGAAGCGAAGCGGACCTTGGCGCCAAGATCTTGGGCGTCTTGCATGAAGTGCGGCTCGTGAATTGCGTGCGTTGTCGGTGATGATCCTGTTAGGGATCGAAGCGACAAACAATCGACTGAAGAACTTGCTGCTCTGGTATGCTTTGTCACCTTCCTCCTGCTTCCACTTCCACGGCCACTTTGTGAACTTGTCGATTACAGCGTACAAGTACTCAAAGCCCCGACAACTTCGGGGAAAGGGGCGAGGATGTCGAGCCCCGGACGAAAATGGCGAGGATAAAGGGATGCGTCTGGAGAGCTTGAGCTGGCTGGTGTATCTACTTGGAATGGGCAGCACGCTTCACACTTGGTTACTTGTGCGGTTGCATCTGGAGGCTGTCGGCCAAAAGAAACCTTGCCGGAGCGCTTTGCGGCAAGTGCTCTTCTAACGCCAATGTGGTGACACATATGCCTCCATGTATCTCTGCCAACAGCTTTTGTCCATCTTCCCGGTGAATACACTTCAATTTCACGCCGTTGAGTCTTCTTACATGCGATTGTGTTGTCGACAAACTGGTACATACTTGACTGCCGAGCTACTCTTTCGCTTCTTCTTGCTCTTGGGAAGTTCTCACATGCGAAGAAAAGGACAATTTGTTATGCCCATCTGGAGCTTGCGGCTCGACAACAAGGACTAAAGGCACATCTGCTGCTGTGGGAACATCCGCTTCTCTGGCGAGAACTGGGGCTCGGTAGGGCTTGGCGTTCCCAGCAAGCTTGCGGAGCAAAACTTTCAGGGGCGTGCTTCTGTGGAACAAACCCTAGGGCTTGCCGGGAGCTGCTCCTCGGCACCCTTGGTGTTGATCTTGAGGACCTTCTTGGCGGCGGCTTGGGGAGCCTGCGGAAAATAGTCACCAGAAATCAACTTCCTCTTCTTGTTACTGTCTAGTTGATGGCGTTACTGAGCGGTTGAGTTAGTTTGAGCACAAAGATCCCTGGTTCCACAGGTAACTTAAGTCGCGGCGCGCTTGACGAGGCCATCGGCAATGTCGTTCTGAGCTCTTGGAACATGTTCCATCGTAGGCCGTCAAAGTGCTCTTCTATCTTCCTCACTTCATCAGCGTAAGCTTCCATCAGCGGACTCGATAATTCTTGTTTACTTGGCGGACGACAAGCTGTGAGTCACCCCTGACAATGAGCTTCTTGATCGCAAGGTCTGCTGCGATCCTGAGACCGGCAAGCAAACCTTCATACTCTGCGGTATTGTTGTTGCTTGCTCCTTGGGAAAGTGCATCGGACTACGTGCTTGAGGTGCACTCCGGTGGGTGCAACAAGTAGCACTTTGCTTGCACGGCGCCTTGCGGCGAAGGCACCATCAAAGTACATCAAGCCACTCTTTGCTTGCTTCCTTGGCGGGGATGCTCGTTTACGGAATTTCTTCATCTTGTGCATTGGCGTCCATTCTGCTATGAACTCCGCCAATGCTCTGCTTTGGATAGTTGAAGTGCTCTCAAATTTGAGGCCAAAGCTTGACAGTTCAGTGCCCACTCGACAATCCTGCACATTAACCTACGGATTTTGCGGTATCCTCTTCAGCGGAAAGCAGTGGCGACTGTGATCTCATGTGCTTGAGAAGTAATGGCGCAGCTTTCTAGAGGCCATGAGAAGGCGAAAAGCAATTTCTGCACACAGTACCTTGACCTAGCCCCTGCGGAAGGGCCCGACAAAAGTAAACTGGCGCTGCACCATTCTTTACGCATCTTCTCCAGCGCTGCGCAGATCCATCTTTAGCCGGGACGAGCTTGCGGTGAAGTCCCACAGCAGTCATTGGATGCATCTGCCATGGTTCTTGGCTCATCATCGCCTCCCTCTCCGCTACTAACGCAGCACTAACCACTTGATTGGTTGCCGCTATATATAGCACAACTTCTCTTGTGGCTTAGGTGCGACAAGTGTTGGAGTGGAGGATAGGTATCTCTTTAAGTCTGCGGTGCAGCCTCCGCTTCGAGTCCATTTCATTGGACCTGCCCTTTTCAATATTTTGAAAAATGGCGGCGGCGCTCAGCAGAACCTAGAGATAAACCTCTGAGAGCAGCTACATAACCAGCAAGTCTTCGTACATCCTTGGCGCTTTGGTGCTTCAATCTGCTCAATGGCCTTGATTTTGTGGGATTGGCTACAATTCCCGCTGAGACACGAAGAACCGAGAAGCTTGCGGAGGGACTCCAAACACACACTTCTCGGGTTAAGCTTGAGGTTGATCTTGCGCAGATTTGCAAAGGTTTCATCTAAATCTTGAATCGAGTCGCCTTGTCCTTGCTCTTGACCACTATGTCATCCATGTAGGCTTCCACATTTACGTGTATTTGCGGCTCAAAAGCGTCATGGACTACCCTTGCAAATGTTGAACCAGCATTCTTTAAACGAAATGCATCAAATGCGAAGCAGTATGTGCCACATGGGGTGATGAATCACGGTCTTCTCCTCATCCTCTTCGCCATGAAGATCTGATGGTATCTGGTATGCATTAAAGCAAGTCACATCCGGCCGTGGAGTCAACAATCTGGTCGATCGCGGCAAGGAAATGGGTCTTTGGGACAAGCTTTATTAACATCGGTAAAGTCGATACAAAGCCTCCATTTCCTGTTTGCCTTCGCACAACTACGAGGTTGGCCAACCACGTGGGATGGAGCACTCCTCGACAAGGCATGCTGCTTCCAATTTCTTGATTTCTTCTGCGATGAATTCTTGGCGCTCCACTTTGCTTCCTGATTTTACGCTTGGCGGGCTGCGCGCATGAGGACAGAGCGGCAAGATGGTGCTCGATTACTTTCAGGAACACGGGGATGTCGGGCGGTTGCCGCAAAATCGTCGGCGTTAAGCCCGCGGAAGAAGCAACGGCGCTTTCTATTTAGGGTCGAAGTGGCGCGATGGTGAAGGTACCACCGTGCCATCCTCCTTAAGCGGACACCTTCTTGGTCTGGTGGAGCTGCCATTGTCTTCTTACACTTGCGGTGGAGCTCGATGGTGCGTCCTCGGCGGTAGCACAGCACTCCGAAGAGGTGCGCTTGCGGAGTGGGCATCAGAACTCTTGCGGACTTGGTCTTCTTCTTCGCCCGGGAGCTTCAGCGGCAAGTGACTTGCGATCATTGCGGCTGCTGCTTCCGGTAGATCTTGTCGGCGCAGATAAGAGCATCCTTCTTGTCGCCGAGGACAGAGATGACACTTATCGGGCTGGCATCTTGACATGTTGTATGCATAGTGAGAGGCTGCCATGAATTTGGCGAGTCTTTGCGGACGGCGAGTATCCCATTGTAAGGCAATGGAAAGTCAGCAACGTCAAAAGTGACCCTCTCGAGTTCGAAGTTCAACTCGCAGCCAAATGTCACAAACAGCGTGATCTTTCCCTTGACTTGCTCCTTCTGGATTGATTCCTTGGAATGTGCGGTCTCTTGAGCTTCGCCATCAGGGGATCTGCGGTTTACGGAGTACCGGAGGAGATCAGGTTCAAGCGGCCCGCCGTCAACTAGCATCTTAGTGACCTTGAGGTTGCGGATAGTTGGTGAAACCAACATCGGCAAGCACCGACCGCATGATTATGTGATCGGGGTGGTCCTCAATATCAAAGATGATAAGCGTCTTGGACCATTCGAGAGGCTTACGTGACTCGGCGGGTGGTTCGCCGCATTAACTTCGCACCTTTGCTTGGCTGGCGGTGTGAAGTATCTTGAGAAGCACACCCGTCAACGCCTGAGGACCTCTGTGGCTTTCTGGAACTCCTGCTCATCGGTCTCGTCATCATCCATATCTTCATCGTCGTCGTCATCTTCATCCTTATCGCGGCAGCGGGAGGTCTGATCTCCTTTGCGCTGCTTGGCCTTGCCAGCGGCGTCCTCCTCGGCAGGCGTTTCTTGTCGGCTCCTCCAGCACCTTCCTGGGCCTTCTCCTTGTCGCGTCGCTCATATTCAGCCTTTTGCTGCTCGACAAGCTGCTCGACCTTCTTGCAGCTCTGGAGGTCGCAGCCCTTAGTGCGGTGGATCTTGCGATCTTGCTTGTTGGTGCCGTCACCTTGTCGGCGATACAGCCGACTAGTAGTTGGTACTGCGGCAATCTCGCGCCCGAGCTACCAGCTTTGGCTTTCTTAGCGCCACCTCCGTTGCCGGACTGCTCAGCGACTAGCACATCTTTGCCTTTCTTCTTCTGTTGTTCGCCGCGGTTTTTTTCTTTGCGGGGCAGCCTCCTCACTATCCAGATCCTCCTGCTTACATATTCTCTCCGGGGAGTTTCCTCCCTTCCTCAGCACGTGCACACTTGTCGGCGGGGCATATAGCTCAGCAGCGTCTACGATCTTGCACATCACCATCTCCTCCGCATCCTATGGTTTCGCTGCGTTACGATGGAGCAGCGCTGATTACCCATGGCAGGGGTGGACATCTGAGGATGTTGTCTTGTCTGTGGCTGAATCTTTGAATGTACTTGCGAGGGCTCTCCTTCCATACAGGCGAGCGAGATGAAGGTTGCTCTCCCGTGGCCGCTGTAAAGCGCCGACAAGCTGATGGCATAGGTCTGCCCGGGAGGATATGGGTTGTCCGGCAAGTGCATGAGCGAGATCGACATTGGGCTTGAGCACCGGCGGGAAGTAGTTGGCGAGGATCTTGTCATCCGCCCGGCAGCTTGCACGCGATGGTGTAGATGTCGAGGAACTCCGACGGATGCGACTTGCCGTCGTACTTCTGCGAATACGTCACGGCAGAAATTCTTCGTCTTTGGGCCTTTGGACTTGCCGCAGCTCAAGAGTGAACACGGGGCAACCTACGCGTCGGCAAATCGCTGGTTCCCTGGTGCATGCATGTCGACGAGAGGGCCCGGTAGCGTTGTCCGATTAGCGCCGGCGCTTCTCTTGGCGCTTCGGTGCGAGTTCGGCGTCTTCTTGCTGTCGTTCGGGAAGAAGTTGGCGCTGATCGCGGCGAGCTCGTGGATCTGATGATGCGGTGGAGTCGCTATCGAGGTGGATCCGGCGAGTTGGCGATCTTGGCCTTGAGGTGGGGAGTGCATGGTGGTTGCACCCCACGGTTCCGTCGCCATCGGCTCGTGCTGCAGCAGTCCTGCAGCGGCAGCGATGTACTTCGGCTGCGCGAAGTGTCACCGTTAAGCGAAGCCGATGAGACTATGAATGGTGGCCTCCATTCGCCGATCTTGTCTGCCATTGGAGGTAATCCGGGAGCAGTTGAGCTCGCGCCAAAGCTTGCTGGAGTGGCGGGCGGCGGTGGAAAGCGGCGCGAGGCGGGATATGCTCGGACATAACTATGTTAGAAGGCGCGTATCCCGTCGGCGACGTGCCGCTTCGTGCCTGCATGTTGGCGTGCATGCTGGTCTTGAGCACCCGAAATCCACCAGCTCGATCTTGGTCCAGCGAGCGTATGGCCTTTGTGAATACCATGGCGCTGTCGGTCGCGCCTCTGAGATGGCGCGGTGCATGTCTGAACGCCGAGGTCTCGCAGCCTTGTCCTTGGACCTGGCAGCACGTGGGCTCCTTATGCGATGCCGTTCTTCCACCGGCATCTACCCCACCACCCGTTGCTCCGGCGGTGGTGGGTTCGGCGTGAAAAAGAACAGCTGTCGCGAAGCCTTCTTCTTGGTGGCATGTCGATGAAAAAAATGAAGATCTAGCTTCGTGTGAGCGTCGGATCAGAGTTCACACAACCTCGGCCCCTACTGGCGCGCCAAAGATGTCGAAACTGATCCACGAACACCTATGGGACCGGCGGACCGAGCCCCTTCGGTTGGCGGAAGCGGAGATCGCTGAAAGAAGTAGATCGGGTGAACACCACGAGCAGTTACCCAGCCGGAGCTCTCCGGAGATAACACTCCTCTGCTGCATGCATGAGTGTATTGAGTTCTTGCTGGGGGCGCTGAGTGCTATAGTACACACTAGCTGCTAACGAGACCGGCGTGAGTGTTTTTCGCCTTGAACCCCCCCTCGTTGCGCATGGGCCTCCTTTTATATGCTGAAGGGTCTCCGGCGGTGTAGCGTAGACAAGGGTAAAAATGGAAAAAGAATTGCGGTTGGTACAACTACCTGCACATTGTATCCTACCTAACCTGGCGGCGGGGGACAAAGGCATTAAATGCCCGTCTCGTCGCCCAAATAGTGGAAAAAAGGACCGTCGGGATGCCACGCTTGCCCACGATGGCAATCTTGTCGATTAATAAACGCCACCGTGCCACGCTGGCCGCACGACCTCTTGCCAGCGGCGCTGGAAAGGTCGAGCGACCGTTGGTGGATGTCTTTGGAGCAGCTTGAGTGCAGTGGTTGGTTGCCACGATCGTTGTCTTGTCGCGTCCGGAACCTTGTGCGCTCACCGGGCCTCGGCCGGGAGCGGCGTGGCAGCGTC
>JAHIAM010020759.1:0-21164 GCA_021605205.1 Aegilops longissima
TACCATTTACGAGAGAGAACCACCTACTCATGTGTTGAGGCCAAGATATTCCATTCCTACCATATGAATCTTGATCTCTAGCCTTCCCCAAGTTGCTTTCCACTCAAATCATCTTTCCACGGATCCAAATCCTGAGAGAGAGTTGAGTGTTGGGGAGACTATCATTTGAAGCACAAGAGCAAGGTTCATCATCAACACACCATTTGTTACTTCTTGGAGAGTGGTGTCTCCTAGATTGGCTAGGTGTCACTTGGGAGCCTCAGACAAGATTGTGGAGTTGAACCAAGGAGTTTGTAAGGGCAGGAGATCGCCTGCCGTGAAGATCTACCGCTAGTGAGGCAAGTCCTTCGTGGGCGGCGACCATGGTGGGATAGACAAGGTTGCTACTTCGTGGACCCTTAGTGGGTGGAGCCCTCAAGTGGACTTCAGCAACCGTTACCCTTAGTGGGTTGAAGTCTCCATCAACGTGGAAATGCGATAGCACCACCTATCGGAACCACGAGAAAAACATCCGTGTCTCAATTGCGTTTGAATCCTCTAAACCCTTCCCTTACTTTCTTGCAAGTTGCATGCTTTAATTTCCGCTGTAATATACTCTTTGCATGCTTGCTTGAATGTGTGATGATTGTGACTTGTCCTAAAATAGCTAAAATCTGCAAACTATAAAATTGGGAAAAGGTTAAGTTTTAATTGGTCAAGTAGTCTAATCACCCCCTCTAGACATACTTCAAGGTCCTACAAGTGGTATCAGAGCTTTGGTCTCCATTTGCTTTGATTTCCATAGCTTTTGGTGGTCATAGCCTTGGTTTCACAACCTAGGAGAGTATGGCGTCTAGCGAAATTATCACCGTGAGGTCCTTACTTTGATGGTACTAATTTTGCTAGTTGGAAGCATAAGATGAAAATGCATATTCTTGGACATAACCCGCCGTTTGGGCAATTATTTGTATTGGCTTGCAAGGTGAATTCTTTGATGGGAGAGAACCGAACCGTGAAGCTAATCGGAAGAATTGAAGATGCTACAATACAGCGCTCAAGCATGTGACATCATCTTCAGCGGATTGTGCCCGAAGAATTCAACAAAATCAGCCGTCTTGAGAATGCAAAGGAAATTTGGGATACTTTGATTGATATGCATGAAGGTACCGAATCCGTCAAGGAATCCAAGTTGGATGTGCTCAAAGTCAACTTGACAAGTTCAAAATGAAGGATGGTGAAGGTGTAACATTGAAATGTACTCTAGGCTTGCTCTTATCACAAATGAGATTGCGGCTTAGGGAGTGAAGAGATGACCGACAAATTCATCATCAAGAAGATCCTAAGAGCATTGGATGGAAAGTATGATACCGTGTGCACATTGATCCAAATGATGCCAAACTACAAAGATCTCAAGCCAGCGGAAGTCATTGGAAGGATTGTTGCTCATGAGATGTCACTCAAGGATAAGGAGGAACTTCACAACAAGTCAAGTGGTGCTTACAAAGCCTCAAGTGAAGCCCCACATCATCAAGTGAGAAACCAACCTTCAATGAAGAATTGAGCTTAATGGTGAAGAACTTCAACAAGTTCTACAAAAGTAGAAGCAAAGAAAAGCTCCAAGTCAAGGTCTTACAATGACAAAAGATCTTCTAGTCGAGGCGCAATTGCTACAATTGTGGAGACCGGACACTACTCAATGAGTGTCGGCACCCTACAAAAGAAGAAGATTCTCCAAAAGAAGAAGCAAAGAGAAGAATCACCACCAAGAGAGGAGGTAGAGATGATCGTTATGAGCGAAGACCCTCACGGAGAAGCAAGGATTAGGAAAGGAAGGACAAGTCATCAAGGAGCTACACAAAAGCAAGACATCAAGCTCATGTTGGTGAATGGGTTTCCGGCTCGACTCCGACCATCACTCAGGAGAAGCTATCACTCCGACTCGAATATACTCAAGATGAAGGTGTTGCGGTCTAGCACTTGTGTCAACCAACTCCTCGACATATTTGATTCACCAAATGAAGGAATTGGAAGATGCTTCATGGCCAAAGGTCCTAAGGTAACACATCCCAGTATGTTGATTTTAATAGTGATGAAGATGACTTGCTAGGTGATGATGATTTACTTGTTGACAACTCTAGTGATGAATACTATGATGAAGCGTCAATTAATCATGCTAATCAAGCGAATGACAATGATAAGGAGAAAATTGAGCTTCTAACTAAAGAACTAAACACTCTTAAGTTGGCTCATGAAACTATCTTGAAGATCATCGAGAACTTTTAAGGGCTCATGAGAAGTTACGCTTTGAAAAGCTCAATCTTGAGCAAGAGCATGAGTTCTTAAAGGCAATCAATGATGATCTCATGAAAAGTTCTTCTTACATTGCCAAGCGTTTACTCTTATCTACTTACATGCCTCAAGTCAAGTCTAGTAACAAGTACAAGAAAGATACTTCCTCTAGTAGTAACAATAATAATGTCAAATCCAATGTTGTTGCTTCTAGTAGTTCTCTTGATTCCACTAATGATTCTCTTAGCCAAGTTACACTTGAGCAAGAAAATAGTTTATTGAAGGGAATTATAGAAAGGTGTTTACAAGAGCCTTGCAGGAGTAAGCAATTAGAAAATTGTGCATAAGCAAGGAAGGCAGGAAGAATCAAGGTGTTGGTTTTGAGCGAAAGTTCAACGCCAATGGAGTTGAGTGGGAAGAAGATCAATACCCCAAGACAAAGTTTGTTCCTCAACAAAGAAGTATGATCCTACTTCCTTCAAGGGACACAAGCTCAAGATGATCTTCCACCACAAGACCACAAGAACAAAGGCAAGGACAAGCTTCAGAAGAGATTGATGCATTTGAAGAAGCACCTAAAGCCTCGTTCGAGTGGGTCCCCAAGACTACGTCAAGTTCTACTTCATCAAGTACAACTACAACTCAAGGATTCCCATCAAGATGATGTGGATCGAAGAAGAAGAACTAGAGAGTTCTTGAGGGTGACTCATAACATTCTTCACTCATATCATTTTGGCAAGAACAAGTGCAATCAACTTTCACATCTTGCACTAGTTCAAGGAGTCACAAACCCTCATGTTGGTAAGGCAAGGGACAAGGTAACCTAATGTTTTCATGGACATCATCTTGTGTGTGCATCACTCTATGTCTATGGATATTCTTGTTTGTTCCTTGTGGGACTAACCCATGTAGAGCAAGTTGAAAGTGCAACTCACTCCAAAGTTGCTCCAAATGATCTACATCAACATTGAGCATCTACATCTTCAACACCTACATGAAGTCATCATCGACAAAACCCAAGGTTAGTTCATCCCTCTAAGGGGATCTCACATCTAGGGAGCTTAACTCTAAGAATTGAGTCAAAGCAACTCTAATGGTGTGAACACATTAATGCATTATGTAAAAGTGGTAACCCACTTGAGCTTAAGCGATGAGTATGACCTATGATCAAATGTTCTCATTTGACTCCTAAGTCAATATACTCATATATAGATGACCTAGTCATCGCCAATTGTTGATAGATGCTAGAATTGGTTGTGCATGCTTTGCCACATATTTCATTTGCCATCTTATTGTGTGAGCATGTTGGTGCATATTTTACTCATTCAAGGACATCCACTTGTTGTTTTGTTTGTTTGGTTCTTTCTTCTTTTGGCCAAGTGGATGGACAAGAATGCCTAAGAACCTTCTTTAGCTATCTATGCTTTTCTCGTCTCAAACTCTATTCATGCTACATCACAAAATTTGATCAAGTCAGATTCGAACCACTCTGTGTGAGGAGCACTCGGAGTCCCCGATTCGTCATAGACTTAAACTTCCAAAACCTCTTAATGATTCTCGGTCGACGATCCTTCCATTTGGTCCTACCGAGATCATCAAGTTGATCTGAGTTTTCAATCTCGGTGCAACCGATTTGAACTTCGGTCTCACCGAGTTGCGATGCTGAACACGATTATGCATCTCGGTGCCACGAGTATTCCACTCGGTCACACCAGCGAATCGGGAGCTATATATAGTCGGGCAAAATTTTGAAATTTCTTGAAACCCTTGCCGCGCATCAGCTCGCTCTTGCCATCGTGGTCTCGGATCGTCTCCTCTTCGCCCGGTGACCTCCATATCGCTTGTCTTCGCTGCCGTCAGCGGATTTCGTCCCGCCGTTGCCGCCGTAGCAAATCCACCGCCAAGTTAGGGTATGGACTTGATCTTTGTGCTATCCATGTCGATTCCTAGCACATTGTTTTCATATTGAATCTTGCCACGATTGCAACTCATCTATCAGCCAAAGTAGTTCATAGATTAGTTGTGATTCAAATTTTAGGTTTAGGTTTCATGAAACCATCTCGGACCCACGAGTTGAAAACTTCGGTCTCACCGATTTGGCTTATGCCATTGCACTAGTGACTCTCGGTCGACCGAGATTTACTAATCGGTGCAACCGATTTGAAATTCTGTGAAACCCTAGCAGTCTCGGTGCCCAGAACTGAAACTTCGGTCAGCAAGATCATCGATTTAGGTTCCAAAACTGCTTGGTATCACGAGTTTGAAAATCGGTGGATCGAAATGCTTTCGTGGAAAACTAAAACTGAACTTTTGAGTCATTCTTTTGCAAAAACCTCTGCATTTTGTGATGCTCATCTTTTCTATCTCATCTATAAACTCTTCACAGGTCAGTGATCGACTTTTGCGGTATATCGATCAAAGTGACAGCGAGCAGTCGAAGAAGCGAGATAAACTTGAGTGAGGCACTAGTCCCTCAACCAGATGAAGGGCAGAAGTACTCTAGCAATTTGCCTAAAGGCTGCTACTAGGCAAAGGAGGAAAAGAAATTCAGATTAGGAGGATGAAGATTACTGAAATTTGAGGAAGATGAGGCAACTTCAAAGAAAGAGGTGCTCAAGAAGGAAAGGGTCATGAAGACCAAAAGGACTGCGGGAAGACAACCAATGTCTAAGGCGAACATCAACTCAACTACACTGAAAATCCTGATCCCAAAGAGCCGATTCTTTGAGAGCAAGAAGAGGAAGGAAAGGTCAAGATGACCATGGCGAGTTATTAGGAAGCCTTCCATGATGGAAGAGGAAGAGCTGCTTTTTGACACCAAAGGCACCAAAGCTAATGGGTGATGCAATTAGATCGAGGGGCTGCCACATCTAAGCCAAGAAGCACCAAAGCTGCCCCCAAGGCCAAGTCTGCACCAAGAGGAATACTAGGAGTATTCATTTCTTTGAAGAACAAGGCCCCAGTGCACGAGGTTGATGAGGAAGATGAAGAAGGACAAGTTACGAGGAAGCTCAAGCCAAAGATACAGACCACAATGATGCCCATCCTGTGGTGAGAACATGAGAGTCAGGAAGGACTCGAGATTGAGGAATGGAGAATGGAAGATCCATATGCTTCAAGGAGAAGCTGTTGTTGATTGGGTTCCACACAAAGGCAACGGGACTTTTATGAGACAATCTTGTTGGACAAAAGCCCATTATGTGTGACATGAGATGGGTTATTGGAACTTCATCAAGGAGAATGAAGAGCACTATCACAGGTGCAGGACAGCTTTGTGAGTTGTGGAGTTGCAGATTTTGTTGGAGAAGCTCACAAATTGGAATGATGAGCTTATCATGCAGTTTACTCCACAACACATTTCTACCCGGATGGGAGAATTGTTTGGATGTCTGAAGGTACAAGGTACCAGTCAAGCTGTTGAGGAGTGGGCAAAGGCGATAAATGCCCAGGAAGAGAATGAGGATGACCTAGACATCTATGCAAAGAAGAAAAGGATCACAATTCAATGGCTCACATGTACAAGGAAATTCCAAACAAGGCATTAGCAACTCACAAGTTTGGATCAGTTCACTATCTGTTGTCAGGGTTGCCAACCATCAATTGGATTCTGAGGCACACTTTGTTGCCCAAGTCTGGTGACCATAACATGATCGGAGGGCATGCCATCAACATGTTGCATGTGTTTGATGTGCCACAAAGTTTAAAGTCATGAGCACGATCATTGAAACTATCAAGAGGACTGCAGCAGGATCGGAAGAGGAGCTGTGGATATGCACCTCAGATTCAAGAATTGATAAACTCAAAGATGGGCACAGGAAAATATCAGTTGGATAAGGAACACTTTCCACTTTATCAGACTTTGAGGACAATGAGGTTGTCATGAATGAAGATGATCCACAATCAGTTCAAGCTCGGAGAAGAAGGAGAAGGCAAAGAGGAGAAGGCTGCCAAGATGCCAACTCAAGAGGAGGCATCAAGGTATCTCTTGAAGAACAAGCGAGGAGCAGCTTGGTTACTTAATAGCATCAACCTTGAGGATTGAGAAGGATTGGCCACCTAACTCAAAACCAGGAGAGCTTGAGAGAATCATAGAACAAAGTTCTATAACTTAGATGTGAAAATGGCGAGATTGATTGCGGTGGAGGAGCTACAAGAGGACATGCGAGGAGAGGAAGGGCAAGACAACAACCAATGTGTTTGCGGAGTGCCTAGAGCCCGGAGGTCATCAGTGTGCAGTTTACGACACAAGAAACTTCATCTGCACCAGCTACAGACCTCGGTGCCACCAGCTCCAGCACCTTCATCGGCTCGGCTCCATCTACATCAAGCTGAAGTCTTAGTCCAAGAGCCATCTCTACACCACCACGTGAAGATCAAGCACGAGAGAGTCGATCTAGCACTATGCATTTTCTATGAACTTTTGGTAACTTGTTGCCAAAGGGGAAAAAATGTATAGATCATAAACTTGAGAGAGAGTGTTGCTTTTGTTCTCTCTTGCTTTATTTGGTGGTTTTCAAACTTTGTTTGCTTTTGGTTGAGATACTATGTTTGTGAGACATTGATGATCATGTGTTTGATCATAAGCTACATATGCATGCTTGATATTATCCTATCTATCTTATGTGATCACTCACTTTGCTTGGTGATGAGTGCATGTATTCATTATTTATTATTTTGGCGCTCCACCAAGATGTATGTGACATGGAAGAGTAACCCATGAGCCTAATTCATTGTGCATTTGCAGTCCAAAGCAAATCTAAAACTATGCACAAATTTAGGGAGCTCTTGCTTATCACATACTTCTCAAAGCGACGATGTTATTTAAATCTTATTATCATTTGTTGAAGCTTTGATCTATATGTTGTCATCAATTACCAAAGGGGAGATTGAAAGTGCAACTATCCTAGGTGGTTTTGGTAATTCATAACAACATATAGCTCATTGAGCTAATGCTATTCCAAGACTATTATTTCAGGAAAGCTCAATGAATGGCATGGCATGGATGATGAAAGTGGATCCCTCAAAATACTAAGGACAAAGGATTGGCTCAAGCTCAAAAGCTCAAGACTCTTCATTTTACATTTAGTGATCCAAGATCACATTGAGTCTATAGGAAAAGCCAATACTATCAAGAAGGGATGAGGTGTTGCTTAATGAGCCTTTTGCTTCATGTGCTTAGTGATATGCTCCAAAACCCTCAACTACTTTCCCACATCCACAAATGACCTAAACCTAAAGCCAAAATCGGTCACACGATTCTTTCTATCAGCGCCACCGATTCCAAAAGTCATAGCCACTGCCACAAACCCTAAGCAAATCGGTCTTACCGATAGGGATCTCAGTCTCACGAGATGGGGTTACAATCTCTCTGTTTCCCTTCGTAACGTTTGGTCTAACGAAGTGAGCGATCGGTCCCTCTGAGATTGCAATGTAAACTCTCTGTTTCCTTTTGTAACATTTCGGTCTCACGAAAAGAGCAAATCGGTCCCACCGAGTTTACGACCAACTCTCTGGTTAGCTAATTACCAAAATCGGTCTCACGAGTTTGTATGTCGGTCTCACCGAGATACGTTATGCCTAACCCTAACCATATCGGTCTCACCGAGATGCATGTCGATCCACGAAAATCACTAACGGTCACTAGGTTTACTAAATCGGTCCGCCGAGTTTAACTATTCGGTCCCACGAGTTTGGTAAATGTGTGTAATGGTTGGATTTTGTGTGGAGGCTATATATACCCTCCACCTCCTCTTCATTCGTGGAAGGCCATCAGACTGAACCTACACTTCCAACTTACCATTTACGAGAGAGACCACCTACTCATGTGTTGAGGCCAAGATATTCCATTCCTACCATATGAATCTTGATCTCTAGCCTTCCCCAAGTTGCTTTCCACTCAAATCATCTTTCCACAGATCCAAATCCTATGAGAGAGAGTTGAGTGTTGGGGAGACTATCATTTGAAGCACAAGAGCAAGGAGTTCATCATCAACACACCATTTGTTACTTCTTGGAAGTGGTGTCTCCTAGATTGGCTAGGTGTCACTTGGGAGCCTCAAACAAGATTGTGGAGTTGAACCAAGGAGTTTGTAAGAGCAAGGAGATCGCCTGCTTAGTGAAGATCTACGCTAGTGAGGCAAGTCCTTCGTGGCGGCGACCATGGTGGGATAGACAAGGTTGCTACTTCGTGGACCCTTCATGGGTGGAGCCCTCAAGTGGACTCGCATAACCGTTACCCTTCGTGGGTTGAAGTCTCCATCAGCGTGGAAATGCGATAGCACCACCTATCGGAACCACGAGAAAAACATCCGTGTCTCCAATTGCGTTTGAATCCTCTAAACCCTTCCCCTTACTTTCTTGCAAGTTGCATGCTTTATTTTCCGCTGCCAATATACTCTTTGCATGCTTGCTTGAATTGTGTGATGATTGCTTGACTTGTCCTAAAATAGCTAAAATCTGCCAAACTATAAAATTGGGAAAAGGTTAAGTTTTTATTGGTCAAGTAGTCTAATCACCCCCCTCTAGACATACTTCAAGGTCCTACGGACCACATACGAGATATATATAGATGCATTTTCAAGTGTAGATTCACTCATTTTGCTCTGTATGTAGCCTATAGTGGAATCTCTAGAAAGACTTATATTTAGGAGCAGAGTCTGTGCGGTAGTATCATGTATGAGATCTAATATCTAATTTAGCTGCGATGTGGTAGAAATCATTATGTGCACAAAAGGGCTTTAAATTGAAAATCCTAGCAAAGCATTTGGCGAGAGCGCTGAAAACAATCTGAGAGACACTTACGGGATCATAGCAATGCCTCGATCCGAGGATCTTGGTTGGCTAAGCTGTTAGATCGGAAGAAACATAAATCCTTGTAGTTTTGCAATTGCATAACGGGTAATAGCGGCCAGTTAGTATATTTGAAGTACATCAGAGGCGGTGATCTTGGAGCGGGTTTAAAGATGACAAGTACCTAAGGCAGGTGTGGCGGGTGCTTAGCATCTATCGAACAGTGGGAATCGGGTTAAGCGTCGAGGTGATTATTTCTACTTGGCGGCTGTATCGAGGGTCGATGAGGAGATCTAGAACCGTCGAGTAGGGTGTTTGTGGGCGGCTCTGGTAGGGTGGACTACGGTGTGGGCGAAGCGGATCTGTGGCCGTGGGAGGCGTGGGTGAAGCTGCTCCGGTGGTTGGGTTAAGGATGGTGTCGATGAAATGCGGATCTGCGGCCGTGGATGGGGCATGAAGCTGCTCCGGTGGTTGGATTAAGGATGGTGTCAGCGATCACGGATCTGCCGTGGGAATGGCGTCGAAGGTGCTCGGTGGTTGGGTTAAGGGTGGTGTCGAAGATGCGGATCTGTGGCGTGGGCCAGGCGTCGGAAAAACTGCTCCGGTAGGTGGATGAAGTGCGAGGAAGCGGATCTGGGCCGTGGACTTGTGAGTTAACCATGGCCCGGTAGTGTTGAGAATGGTATAGCGTGAAGCTTCTCCGGTAGGAGTTGAATGGTGTCGGAAGCGGCTCCGGTAGGGTCGAGGAAGGTGTCGTGAGCGGCTCCAGGTAGGGTTGAGGAAGGTGTCGGCGAAGGATCGAGAGGCCGTCGGCCAGAAGCGTCGGTGGGGCAGCTCCGGGGGTGTGGACGAAGCGTCTCGGTGGGAAATCTGAATGAGCCGCTGCACATACCTGACAGTTGGCGAGTACAGCGAAGCGAGATCCGGCACCGTGGACAAGGCCCGACCTTTGAATGGGCTGTAGTCTGATGGTGGATGAGCGATCTACTTGTTTCGGGGAGGTGGGTGGGGTAGATGCGGCGGAGAAGCGAATCCGGCGAGGTGGGCCTTGTTTGGCGATGAATGGGCTATGGTATGTCGGTGGATGAGCAGTCTAGGGTTTGAGAGGAGGGAGAAAGAGGCGATGAAATGCGGATGGCGTGATGTAAGATGCTCTAGTCTTTGTGGAGTTAGTCGTTTTTGGGGAGGGAGAGAAATGGGGTGCCGTGTAGTGTGGGGGCAGGAAGTTACCAGCAGCCCGACCTATCATGTGAGATGAGGCGGTATTATGGCTGTTGGTCTCGTGCACCAAGGACAAAGGGATTTAGCATGCTAAAGACTAAGGTGGCGGAAATTTTTAGAAGGCGGGAGATTTTGCATGCAGGATCGTTCGTATCCAGTTTCAACTAATTTTGGACCGTGCTAAGCGGAAGGTCATACTAGGCTGTGTACCGCAGGGCGCAGCGTGTCGATTAATAGCGGTGTGAAGTCCACCCGGAAAAAAGACAATAACTTTCGGGATGATCTTGCGATAACGGGCGTTCTGGTAGCGGTGTGCCAATCATCTGAGGTGTAGTGGCGCGTTCACAAAAAGGATCAAGCGCTCAGCCTATGTATTTCTCGTGTAAATAGATAATTTGGTGCCATTGGTTTATTTACTCTAAACATAATGCATTGGCGTGTTGTTAGTGAGGCACACAAAGAAATGGATATTGTAGTCAACTACTTAAAGTGTTACCTCATATGATTACATAGCCTCCATTTCATAAATTGCGTACCCGTTAATTCATATATGAATATTACATATATTACTTCAAAATATAAACTTAAATCATCCAAGACTAATGAATTTGAATGCAAGAGTAACAATGGTGCATGTACATGATAGCTCGTTGGTTGTTTGAAGAAACATCAACGTAACTTTGGCATGCACTGTTGAAAAAAGGTTTATTTAAATAGAAAAAATGTGATATGTGAGTGTCCAATCTTTATAGCGTTGAATCGATATTGTACCTTTGGCCCACGATCTGAAGTAGATATTGACTTATGTTCAAGCAATGCCGTCCACGATCGCTAGATAGTGATCGTGAATGAATTATGCAATCTGTCTCAAGCATACATATCTCATTTCCACATGGGCATCAGAATCACACACGCACTTCATGTATTTCTCTCCCTCGTCGGGAGTTAAATTAAGTCTTTCTACCCGTCCTACAAGTCTCTACTTGAAAACACACAGCTCTGTATGTCTAACGCCCACCTTTAATTCTGCCCACCCAAAGCCACTAATGTCTCAAAGTATAATAATGTCTCTCACACATATGCTATCTACCTATCCCTTAATATAGCTAGATATGTGTCACACAAACTCCTCCCTACTAGCAAGATGCCCATGCGTTGCGGAACATCAAGATGCATTTGTATGAAGTTTATCTTGTGGGAGAAAAGGATGAGCGAGGAATGCCTTATTTGCAAATCACGGAGAGGGTGTGGGTATCTTTTGCAAAATTGCCATAGTTTCCTTCCATCAAAATCGGATATAAATCGGATGGCCTATATTGCAGGATGGCAGGAACACCATCATCACCAACTCTGTTTTTATAAGAGTATAGATATGTGAGTGTCACTGCCCCCCCACATACCCACACACTTCCCAACACGAAGGAGTAGGGTGACACCTCGATCTTCATTGGGTTCTCTCTCAAACATACACACACACACACACTACACGGCCTTTGAAGGAGTAGGGTGGCACATCGATCTTGATAATAATCTATCTACTCCTCTTTCAACACACACACACACACACACACACACACACACACACACACACTCGCTAGTTGTGCCTCTGTGCCTACATGCACACTCTCGTCGTCTTTCTCTCCCTCCCCCAACAATGAAATGACGGAAGGGTGACAACTCGATCTGATCATAATCATCAATTGGTTTCTCTCTCAAACATTGTGTCTCGGTCCTCGCTCGGTAGCCCCCTCGATATATAGGCTTCTCGCCTTGCTAGCTATAGTAGCGAT
Organism: Aegilops longissima; assembly: GCA_021605205.1. Classification (NCBI taxonomy): domain Eukaryota; kingdom Viridiplantae; phylum Streptophyta; class Magnoliopsida; order Poales; family Poaceae; genus Aegilops; species Aegilops longissima. The sequence goes on from JAHIAM010020759.1 coordinate 12,069, forward strand.
GGCGCTGAACCCGGTGTGCCTTGTTTTTACCGGCCTCATGTGATAGTTTCACCCTGTTTTACATTAATTAACAAGGCAACCTTTTCTTTGTTACTACTAGTGAATATGAAATCATTGAGGCAGACATAAAATATATCACTTCAACCCAATTATAGCAACTATTTTAAAAAGAAATTAGCTAGCTGCCCGTGCGTTACGGAACATCAAGATACATTTGTATGATTAGTTTATCTTGTGAGAGAAAAGGTTGAGCGAGGAAGGCCTTATTTGCTGACAGCGGAGAGGCGTGTGGGTATATTTTGCAAAATTGCCATAGTTTCTTTCCTATCCGTTAGATATAAATCCGGCGGCCTATATTGCAGGATGGCGCGCACACCATCATCACAACTCTGTTTCTACTCCTCCATCCGAAAATACTTGTCATCCAAATGGATAAAAGAGATGTATCTAAAACTAAAATCGTCTAGATACATTTCTGCCCGTTACGAGGAGCAGGGGTACCGAGACTTACACTGCCTGCGGTGTGGCTCAAGGGGTGGCCCAGTTCAGCCCATCTTCATCAGCACAAGCTCAAGACCCTCATGAAGTGACAGAAGTCTCCTCGAGCCACGCAGCCTCGTCGGGCTGGCTCTCGAGGCGGAGAGATCAAGCGCGAGGTACCTCACGAGGTGCAGTGGCGCAAGCCATGACGACCAAAGGCGCGGTGAGGCGCCCGGCCCGATGTCCTCATTTCCTCTTTGGTGCAAAGGGGCAAGCGGACGAGAGCATCAAGCAAAGGCAACCATTTCGGTGCAACAATACCAAGACCAACTGTGGCGGGAAGGAGGTCATCGTGGAGCCCAAGCCGGCGTCACCGTCGAGCCTTTGACGGCGAGGACCAACTTTGAATTAGGATAAGTGTACTAGATGTTCCCCTTCAAAATGGCCAATTGTTTGGCGCCCTTCCGCTCAATATTTGGGAAGAGGCCGGGGCTTACGCCTATAAATAGGACTAGCCACCCACGGGGTGAAAAGAAGATCCGAGGCCGTAATCCGGGGACGAGCTAGAGGTCAAGCAATCTAGAGAGAGAGAGAGAGAGAGAGAGCCAAACTCCCCTAGCAGATTCGTTGCACCGGCCAGAAACAGACCCTCATGAGGCTGTTCTTCCTTGTATTATTCATCATCAGCCCCAGGCAATCCACCACACCACACCTTTGGGTAGGGTATTACACCACAATGGTGGCCAGACGATATAAACCTTATGTCCTTGTGTTGCTCTTTGTGTAGTTTAGATCCTTGCGGCTGACAGTGCGAGGTAGGTAGAGGCGAGATCTCGCGTGCACCGGAGTTGAACCTAGAGGTGCAGCGGAACCCGAAATCCGACATTTGGCGCGCCCGAGTAAGAAGTGCGTCGGTATCCGCCTCTGCCGCTTCGCGCCGTCTCATCGTCATCATCATGTCAGTGACCAGGTGGGCAACCCTGATCCTGGGTGGCTGGCCCGCCCACGAAAACCACTGCGCCCGGCGACCCTATGCCCAGGCAGCTCGTGGTCCTTGAGCGTTGCGGGCATGCGAGGCGGCGGTCGGCAACTTGGCAGCTCTCACGCTTGGCGGCAGCGATCGGTGGCGAGTCTCGAACCACGCCCGGCCGCAGCGGCGTACACCCGGCAGGGCGAAGGCGAACTCAAGGGCGCGCTCACGGTAGCCAGGAAACTCTGCAATCTGGCGCTGCTCTTTGGAGGCGGCGCGGACGTGCTTCTTTGAGGCGGGTGGCGAGCTCTGAGGCCGCCCGCATCGAGGGCTCACCCTTACGCACCCAGCTGCCACCTCAGGTCGGGGCAGCCGCGGAGGCCCCACGCCGCATACGCAACTCAAGCGGACTCCAAAGCCACTCCACGCCCGCCCGAGGCCGTCGGCGCCGGGCTAGTGGCAGCTGCCTCCGCCCCGGCCCGAGGAGGACTCGCCATGGACCATGGCCCCGTGGGCCACCGCTTTACCACCCAGGTGGTACAGGCGTCGCTTGACGGACAGCTGGCCCGATCCATGATTTCCTACCCCTCGGGAGGCGGCGGGAGGCTGCAGGGGAGGGCGAGATCGACATCATCCACGCATGGCGTTGGAACAAAGGCGTCCTCGGAGGTAGGCCCTCTGCCGGGAGGTGCCTCGGGGCCTACCCAGCGGAGGACCCGTGGTCGTCGGGGGAACGGCTGGCGACCGCTCTACCCATAAGCGGCGTCCTCGGTCTCCGGCCATCATCGATGGCACTAGAGTGTGGTGCAAAGCGGGGCCCTCGTCTGGCGATATGAAGCAAGGCGGTACACCTGAAAGAAGGCCGGTGCACTGTGAAGCTTCGCCGCCCGTGACACTCTCATGTAATAATGAGTGGGGCTGTACACCGCCCGGAGTCTCGGGAGGCGCGGCCTCGGGCCACAGGGCTCCCTCCCGCTTGATGCATGGCAGCAGCTCCCTTTGGTGAGAAAGGCGTCCAAGACTAGACTAGGTGCGGACGCGGCTTTTTCTGCCTTTCTTGCTTTTCCCCTTGGTATCGCTTTTTCCCCGTTTGGATTTAAGTTGGATTTGAGCTTGCAATTTGCGTGTGTTAGGGAAGGGGGTGTTTAGTCTCGTTGAGCAATCTCTCGTGTTCTAGTTACCACTCTGCCTCGGCTGCCTCCCTCGTGAGCCCCTCGTGAGTCGGGCTGAAACCTAGAATGCGTGCAGACCGGACCGCCATCACCGCGCCCTCTCGGGAGGTTCTCATCACAGGTTCAATAGGCTCGTTCGGGGAGCTGCAGTGCCACAGCCCTTGCTTGAGCTATCTCGAGGCCCAGCGGTGAAGGTAAACAAGCCAACCAGCTCGTGTAAAGGCCAGCCACTTGGCCGAGCATCTGGTGATGTCGCACCTACTAATCGCTAGCGCAAGTTTTTACGAGGGGCTCCCCTCCCAAAATGCTCTTACAACCTTGAGGCCAAGCCGAACTCATCTGTCATGCAGGATAAGGAAGCAGGGAGCAGCGGTCGATCGGATAAATCCCCAATGCATCCTCGAGGTCACCTCCAGATAAATCGCTGGCGTCGCTTTGCCTCGCCATCGCCCTCCGGCGTCATTGTCGGTGGTGTCGGGAGCCGTTCACCGCCGCCTTCATCAGCTGACCCACGACCACGCCGTCGTCGTGGGTGGCGAAAGCCCGATGAGGCATCCACATTGTCTTCCACCCAATGCGCGGAGTCGTCCGGACGGCCTGGGGTACTGAAGCGATAAGCGACATCAAAATCGAAGTTGGGGTCCATGTCGAAGATGGTGAAGAGCGAGAAAAACCGCCCAAGCAAAGCGCGGCTCCTCTCCTCCACCAACCTGTTGGCTCTGCCCGACCTCACCTCCGGTGCGTCACCACATCGGTGAAAAGCGGAGGTTACCAGCATAGATTAAGCGCATGAGGCTGCATAGCGGCCGCCTCGCGGATGTTACCCAAAGCCGTGTTAGCTCTTTCCGGGCGTGCGAACATGGGGCCATGCTCATGCTCACGAGGATCTGCGCTGTCAGTATCTGCGTAAATTCGTTCCGCCGTTACAGCAGCCCGGCGCGTCCACCGGCAGCAGCGTAGAAAAAGCACCTCGGCGGGAGAAGTCAATTCCTCCAGCGCCCGCCAAAGCGGCCCGAAGCGTCGACCAGCGCGTCACTTCATCGAGCTTGGCCCTCGGTAGCGGTCCTTGTTGGAGAGCGTGGTGAAATTCAAAATTTTCTCGCATCACCAAGATCAATCTATGGAATTCTAGCAACAAGAGGAAAGGAGAGTGCATCTACATACCCTTGTAGATCGCTAAGCGAGCGTTCATGAAGCGAGGTTGAAGGAGTCGTGCTGTCGTGATCCAAATCACGGAGATCCTAGTGCTTGAGCGGGCACCTCCTCGCGTTCAACTGCGTATAGCCAGTGGCGTCTCCCGCCTTGATCCAGCAAGGAGAGAGGAGAGGTTGAGAAGACTCCATCCAGCAGCAGCACAGCGGCATGGTGGTGATGGAGGCGCGTGGCAATCCCTTGAGCCATGCCAACACCAAGGGAGGAGGAGGAGGAGGGGGCTGCACCAAGAGGGAGAGAACTCATGTGTGTTGGGCAGCCCCAAACCTCAAAGTATATATAGGGAAAGGGGCTGCGCCCCTTTGGAGTTCCACCCCAAGGGAGTGCGGCCAGCCCTAGATGGGACTTGGGGGCGGACAAGAGGGAGGAGTGCCTCCCAAGTCAAGTGGAGCCCTCCCCTTAGGGTTTCCCCCTTCCCATGCGCATGGGCCTTGGGGGCTGGTGCCCTTGGCCCATTATAGCTAGGGCTCCCCCTACAGCCCATGCTACTGTATTGGACGTGGTGGAACAATTTCCGGACCTCCGGACCCCTCCAGAATCCTCCGGAACCTTACAGAGCTTCGGTACAATGTCGAAAAAACCCTAACTTTTAGGAACCGAACAACAACTTTCCATATATAAATCTTTACCTCCGGACCATTCCGGAACTCCTCGTGACGTCCGGGATCTCATCAAGGACTCGAACAACATTCGGTAACCACATACAAACTTCCTTTATAACCCTAAGCGTCATTGAACCTTAAGTGTGTAGACCCTACGGGTTCGGGAGACATGTAGACATGACGAGGGCGTTCTCCGGTCAATAACCAACAGCGGGATCTGGATACCCATGTTGGCTCCCACATGTTCCACGATGATCTCATCGGATGAACCACGATGTCAAGGACTAAATTGATCCGTATACAATTCCTTTGTCTAGCGGTATTGTACTTGCGAGATTCGATCGTCGGTATCCGATACCTTGTTCAATCTCGTTACAAAGCAGAATCTCTTTACTACGTTCGTAACACATCATCCGTGATCAACCCCTTGGTCACATTGTGCACGATATGATGATGTCCTACGAGAGTGGGCGGAGATACCTCTCCGTTAACCGGAGTGACAAATCGATCTCGATTAGTGCCAACCCAGACACTTTCGGAGATACCTGTAGTGCACCTTTATAGTCACCCGATTCGTTGTGGCGTTTGGTACACCAAAGCATTCCCTCGGTATCGGGAGTTGCACAATCTCATGGTCTAAGGAAATGATACTTGACATTAGAAAAGCTTTAGCATCTGAACTCGATCTTTGTGCTAGGCTTAGGATTGGGTCTTGTCCATCACATCATTCTCCTAATGATGTGATCGCGTTATCAACGACATCCAATGTCCATGGTTAGAAACCGTAACCATCTATTGATCAGAGAGCTAGTCATCTAGAGGCTTACTAGGGACATGGTGTTGTCTATGTATCCACACATGTCTGAGTTTCCTATCAATACAATTATAGCATGGATAATAGCGATTATCATGAACAAGGAAATATAATAATAACTAATTTATTATTGCCTCTAGGGCATATTTCAACAGTCTCCCACTTGCACTAAGTCAATAATCTAGTTCACATCGTCATGTGATTAACAGCGATAGGTCACATCATCATGTGACCAACATCCAAAAGTTTACTAGTGTACGTAAACTAGTTCACATCATCATGTGATTAAGACTCGATGAGTTACGAGGTTTGATCATGTTTTGCTTTCGTGAGAGAGGTTTTAGTCAGCAGTGCGAACCTTTCAGATCCGTGTGTATTCATAAATCTCTTGGTCATATTGTAATCTGCTTCCGCTCCACTTGGAGCTATTCAAATAGTTGCTCCACTATCATATCGGTTTGCTACTAAGAGTCACTCGGATAGGTGTTAAAGCTTGCATCAACGTAACCCTTTCGCGAACTCTTTATCACCTCCATAATCGAGAAACATGTCCTTATTTACTCCAAGGACAATTTTGACCGCTGTCAATGATTCATTCTGGATCATTCTTGTACCTTAGTGACTCATGGCAAGGCACACTTCGATGCGGTACACTGACATAGCATACTATAGAGCCTACGTCCGAAGCATAGGGGCGACCTTCGTCCTTTCTCTCTTACTGCCGTGGTTGAGCTTTAAGTCTTAACTTCATACCTTACATCTCGGGCAAGAACTCCTTCTTTGGTGATCCATCTTGAACACCTTCAAGATCATGTCAAAACATATGCTTATTTGAAAGTATTATTAATCATTTTGATCTATCTTATAGATCTTGATGCTTATTGTTTAAGTAGCCTAATCAAGGTTTTCCATTGAAAAACACTTTTCAAATAACCCTATATGCTTTCGAGAAATTCTACATCATTTCGATCAACAATATGTCATTCACATATACTTATCGAGAAATTCTATAGTGCTCCCTCACTTCTTTGGAAATACAAGTTTCTCATAAACTTTGTATAAACCTAAAATCTTTGATCATCTCATCAGCGCACATTCAACTCGAGATGCTTACTCCGGTCCTTAGAAAGGATCGCTGGACCCGGCATACCTTTTAGCATCCTTAGGATCGACAAAACTCTCTGATTGTATCACATACAACCTTTCCTTCAGCGGTAAGGAAACTCATTTTGACATCCATCTGCAGATTTCATAAATGCAGCTTATGCTAACATGATTCAAGCGGACTTAAGCATCGCTACGGATGAGAAAATCTCATCGTAGTCAACTCCTTGAACTTGTGAAAACTCTTACGCCACAAGTCGAGCTTCATGAGGCGGTGATATTACCGTCCCGTCCATCTTCTTCTTAAAGATCCATTCATCTCAATGGCTTGCCGATCATCGGGCAAGTCCACCAAAATCCATGCTTTGTTACGATACATGGATCCTATCTCGGTTTCATGGCTTCTAACCATTTATGAATTTGGGCCCACCATTGCTTCTCCATAGCTCGTAGGTTCATTGTTGTCTAGCAACATGACTTTCAAGAACAGGTTCGTACCACTCTGAAGTAGTATGCATCCTTGTCACCCTCAAAAGTACGTTAGTGAATTGATCCGAAAATTCATGATCACTATCATAGCTTCTACTTCAATTGGTGTAGGTGCCATGGGAACAACTTCATGTGCCCTGCTACACACTAGTTGAGTGATGGTTCAATAACCTCATCGGTCTCCACCATCCTCCACTCAACTTTTGAGACAAACTTTTCTAGAAAGGACCCGATTCAAGAAACAATCCCTATTGCTTCCGGATCTGAATTAGGAGGTATACCCAACCGTTTTGGGTGTCCTATGAAGATGCATTTTATCCGCTTTGGGTTGAGCTTATCAACTTTGAAACTTTTCCACATAAAGCGTCGCAGCCCCCAAACTTTTAAGAAAGCGACAACAGGTTTCTCCAAATGGTGTCGTCTCAGCGGAATTCGTGGTGGCCCATTAAAGTGAGTGCGGTTGTCTCTAATGCCTAACCCATGAGCGATAGTGATAATTCGATAATAGACATCATAGTGCGCACCATATCTAATGAGGGTGCAACTATGATGTTCGGACACCACCATCACACTATGGTGTTCGGGCGGTATTAATTGTGAAACAATTTCCACTATGTCTTAATAAGCGTGCCAAGCTGCGTAACTCAGATACTCATCTCTATGATCATATCATAGACATTTTATCCTCTTGTCACGATGATCTTTAACTTCACTCTGAAATTACTTGAACCATTCAATAATTCAGACTTGTGTTTCATCAAGTAAATATACTCAACATCTACTCGAATCATCGTGAAGTAAGAACATAACGATATATTCTTTGCATGCCTCGGCATTCATTGGACTGCACACATCAAGATGTATTACTTCCAACAAGTTGCTTTCTTGTTCCATTTCCTTTGAAAGCAGGGCTTTCAATCATCTTGCCCATGTGGTATGATTTGCATGTCTCAAGTGATTGAAAATCAAGTGAGTCCAAGCGGTCCATTTGCATGGAGTTTCTTCATGCATATACACCGATGAACATGGTTGCATGTCTCAAACTTTCAAAAGCAGTGAGTCAAAGATCCATCAACATGGAGCTTCTTCATGCGTTCTATACCAATATGACTCAAATGGCGATTGCCACAATGGTGGTACTATCATTACTATCTTATATCTTTTGGCATGAAAATGTGTATCATTACGATCGAGATTCAATAAACCATTCCTTTAGGTGCAAGACCATCGAAGGTATTATTCAAATAAATAGAGTAACCATTCTCCTTAAATGAATAACCGTATTGCGATAGACATAATCCAATCATGTCTATGCTCAGCATAATAACAAATGACAATTATTCAGGTTTAATACTAATCTTGATGGTAGAGGGCGTGCCATGCTTGATCACATCAACCTTGGAAACACTTCAACACATATCGTCGCTCACCTTTAGCTAGTCTCCGTTTATTCCGTAGCTTTTTTTTGAGTTACTAACACTTACAAGCAGAACGGTATCTAATACCACAGGTGCTACTAGGGTACTAGTAAAGTACACATTAACATAATGTATATCAATATACTTCTATCGACCTTGCCAGCCTTCTCATCTACCAAGTATCTAGGGTGGTTCAAACACGTGTCCGTTCCTCTCATTCTGAAGCACTTAGTCTCGAGGTTTGGGTTCAACCTTGGGTTTCTTCACTAGGCGGCAGCTGATTTGCCGTTTCATGAAGTATCCCTTCTTGCCCTTGCCCTTCTTGAAACTAGTGGTTTTACCAACCATCAACAATTGATGCTCCTACTTGACTTCTACTTTCGCGGTGTCAAACATCGCGAACACTTCAGGATCATCATATCTATCCGATATGTTATAGTTCATCCTGAAGCTCTAGTAGCTTGGTGGCAATGACTTTGGAGAAACATCACTATCTCATCTGGAAGATCAACTCCCTTGATTCAAGTGATTGTTGCACCAGGACAATCTGAGCACAAGCTCAGCGATTGAGCTTTCTCCCTTAGTTTGCGAGGCTAAGAAAATCGTCGAGGTCTCATACCTCTTGGCGTGAGCACGAGCAGAAATCCCAATTTCAGCCCTCGAAACATCTCACATGTTCATGACGTTTGGCGTCTTTGGTGCCTCTACTCTAAACCATTTAAGCTGAACTATCACGTAGTTATCAAAGCGTGTATGTCGTGTTACGCAACATCCACAAAGCGATGTTTGGGGTTCAGCACCTGTGGCGGTGCATTAAGGACATAAGCTTTCTCTT
>JAHIAM010020761.1:0-10671 GCA_021605205.1 Aegilops longissima
TAAGCTTAATAGGCATGAAGTCCGATGTGGAAGTTAATCAAGAAGAGAGACTAGTTTGGTGACCCAAGGAAGAAGCGGTGCTAAGCGCGTGTACCTAGGTGAAAAGACAATTTTGAGTCTATAGCTAATTAAATGAAGCAAACTTAGCAACACCATTTCATTGGAAGAGTCACTCCTTGGCAAATGCAATAAATACTAGTACTCCTGTGTCCCATTATATAAGAACGTTTTGACACTACACTAGTGCCAAAAGCGTTCTTATAATATGGGGAGAATCTGAAAAATAGATAGAGAGGAGTAAAAATACACTTATAGCCAACCTTATAGCCAACCTTGTTGTAGTATGAGTGACTAAGTGATGACTATGTATGACATGCCAACATCAGATAGCCTAGCATGTGTTAAATCTCCAAGAGTGCGACCAGCGTGAGCAGCGGCAGTCGTGGTAAGTAGCGACCATGATACAGACTCTTGGCAGCCTTGGATCTGAGATCAAGCAGTCGCATGCTAAGTTGCTGAAAATTTGCAGAATAACCCTCGAGGATGGATATTCACCCATAGGTCTAGAATCACGCCATGCAACCGTTCGATCTCAGGTCCAAGGGCTCTCGGAAGCCCGTATCATGGGAGAATGGAAAGCCACTACCTACTATGCCCGATGCGGCTATATCTCCCCGATGTCGAGGCACGACTTAGAAACATAACGCATTGAAAGCAATGTCAGCAAGTGAGGTAATCTTCACACAACCCATGTAATAATTAAGGAAAGAGATACATAGTTGGCTTACAATGCCTACGTCACAGTACATAATTAACCATACATCATTGAGTACACTCAAGGTCCGACTCTGGAACCAAAATAAAAGAAGATACCCCAAATGCTAACAGGATCCCGAATCGTCCCAGCTGAGGCACCACTCTTGATCATCTGGAAGCGACACATAGTAACGACCACGTTCCTCGTCGAACTCCACTTGAGCTCGGTGGAAACATCTGCCTTGGCCTCATGGAACACTGCAAGCTGTGTTTGGAAGTATCTGTGAGTCACGGGGACTCAGCAATCTCACACCAGAGATCAAGACTATTTAAGCTAATAGGAAGGGCAAAGTAGTAAAGTTGAGCTGCAGCAAGCGACTAGCATATATGGTGGCTACATACATAAAGAGAGCGAGAAGAGAAGCAAAACGATTAGTGAACTGGTATTGATCAAGAAGTGATCTGAACTACTTCGTCGGACATAACTCCAACACCGTGTTCACTTCCGGACTCCGCAGAAGAGACCATCACGGTAACACCTGATTGAGGTGTATTTTATTGAGGTCAACTTTAGGTTTTCTACACGGACATTAACAAATTCCCATCGCCTCATAACTGCAGCGACGGCTTTGAAGATATTACCTGCGGGTGTCCCAACAGCCCATTATAAGCTCTCACGGTCGCGAAGGATTATTCCTTCTACGGGAAGACCGATCAATCTCGGAATCCCGGACTACAAGACATTTCGACGACAATAAAACAAGACCAGCAAAGCCGCCCGATTGTGCCGACAAATCCCGATAGGAGCTGCACATATCTCGTTCTCGGGGCACATCCGGATGAACACTACGTCGGCACGAAGATGCCACAAGTTGCCTCGGTGGCACATGAAGTGGCTCTAGTTTGGACCAACACTCGAGGAGCATTGGCCGGGGGTTTAAAATAAGATGACCCTCGGGCTCATGAAAACCGAGGAAAGGCTTAGGTGGCAAATGGTAAAACCAAAGTTGGGCCTTCTTTGGAGAGTCTTATTCAAAGCGAATGTCAAGGGGTCCCATAAATCACCCAACCGTGTAAGGAGCATAAAATCAAGGAACATAACACGGTATGGCGGAAACTAGGGTGGCAAGAGTGGAACAAAACACCGAGGCATAAGGCGAGCCTTCCACCCTTTACCAAGTATATAGATGTGTTAAACATAGCAGATATATTTATAAATTGCGATATCCCCAACAAGTAATCATGTTCCAAAAGGAACAACATCTCCATGTTCAACAAGGAACAAACTTCAGCTTCTGCAACTAACAATGCTATAAGAGGGCTGAGCGGAGGCGGTAACATAGCCAATCAGCGGTTTGCTAGGAAAAGGATGGTTAGGGCTGACATGGCAATATGGGTGGCATGATATAGCAAGTGGTAGGCATCGCAGCATAGGCATAGCAAAAGGCGAGCAACTAGCATAGCAAAGATAGAAGTGATTTCGAGGTATGGTCATCTTGCGCAATGTTCTCGAGTTGTCGAAAGCTTGATCCTCGGCGTTCTCAACGAGGTTCCTCGTTCACGTACTCGTCTCCGGCTCTACCCAAAACAACAACACAAACAAGGAACCACAATAAATCACGGTGCAATGCACAATCAACATGATGCAACATGACATGATATGCGGGATGTGATAAGCAAAGCGTATGATGCGCTCCGGAAGGTGAATGGAAAACCAGGCATCATCTTGGTTAACCAAGCATGCCATCGGAAAGATGAGATGATTTCGTTAGAAATCGATATAGAATCACGGAAGCGGATGCGGATTGGATATGACGGGCAAAACAAGAAGGTGAGAAAACCTACATAACAGCATGATGCACAAAAACCATGCAGTGTGCAAACTACAACATAGCACAAAGCAATGAAATATGCCCAATGAAAACAACACATAACCATGATGCAAAAGACATGATCACAAACTTGCCCAAATGCTGAAACTAATGCCACCACGAGTTGGTGGGATTTTCTACCCAAAAACATATATAATATGTTAGGGTTGCGATGAAAAATCATCCCAAAAGCATTAAGTTAAAACCTGCTGAAAAGGAAGTTGTGAAATTGGCAATTTCAGTTTGAAATGTCAGATTTGGACTTGCCTAAAGCAGAGAAGAATCAAACCAGATATGGAAGCGTGGAAATGGAAAAAAATATGCATAGAGGAGGCGTGAGGTGACAGCAGCGCCCTCTTGTCATAGAGGCAGTGGGTTTAGCGAGGTTTTAAAAGGGGAGAAAACAGCCTGCAGGGGATCGAACCGGGTCTCCCAGTGGTAACCTGCCCTGCTACCCTTTGGGCTGGTCTGTGCGTGCAGCGAGGAAGGGACTCGGCCCTCTACTACTACTGCTGCGGAGGAGAAGCAGGAGGAAAGCGAAAACAGAAATAAAAAGGGGAGTGGCGCGCTGGGGTTCGAACCAGTCGCCATGTGAGAGAGCGAGTCAACCAGCTCGGCTAGGGTAGGGATTCGATAGGAACCAGGGCGCTGCCCACTTGACCAACTAACAGGCCCGATCTGAAGCAGAGACAACGAGCAGCGGCGCCCGGCGAGAGCGGCGGCTCTGAGGGCTCTGCGCCCTCGAACCGACAGGCATGTGGGGAAGACACTCGAGTTGAAGGGCGAACCGAGAAGGTAAATCGGCAAAACCACCGCCAATCTACTACGAACCCGAGAGCTACGGACACGCGGAGCACGCCCAGGCAGCTTGACACGAACAAGGACCCGGGCCCTACGCTATGGTGAACTACGGCTGACAGGGAGGAGCGGGAGGAAGTAGGTATACCTCCTTACCCTAGGACACGAGATCGGCGGCGGAGGCAGGCTGGCGATGAGATCGAGCTCTGAATATCTGCAGGGAACTGACCGAGAAGACGACCGAACAGGGCGTCGGCGAACTTGCGATCCGGGCCCCGTGGTCGGCGTCGTGAGCGAAGATGGCACGACGAGGAAGGAGATGGACAAAGACGCCGCGGTCGTGGTGGCGGAGGCGCTTCGAGAGCAGCGAGGGCGAACAGGCGGTTTCCTTACAGCGGCGGCGAGAGAGGAACCCTAGGGCTCGATTTGGCGAGAGGGATAAGAAGGGGCTAGGGCGTGCAGGCGACTCACGCTCCCGTGCTCGGGGTCCCCATGGCTGGCGAGAGGAAAGGAAGGTGGGTGAGAAGGAGGCCTGTCGCTGCCGAGCGGGCAGCGCTGCCCCGTGGAGCAGGGGCTAGCGGGGTAGATCTGGCGTGGGTCTGTGAAGGCAGGAGGAGAGGAAGCGGGCTGGCGCGCTGCTCCCGGAGCTCTTGAGGGCTCTTGGGGAGGATGGGCGCTCGGGAGGCGGGCCAGTGGAGAGGGACTCTGGGCTGCCACTGTTGCTGCCTCCTCTCTTTCCTTTTCAAAATAAAAGGAAGAGAAAAGAAAGTCGGGGAGAAATTAAAAGATTTTGAGTGAAAGGAAAATATTCCCACACTCACGGAATTCTCCACAATTTAACTAAATTTAATGGACATTTTTTAAAGGGTAGAAAAATAATGCAAGTTTGAAAATATTTCAAACTTGTGCCATTTGAACCGACCATAACAACTTCAAATGAGGAGATTTTTTGGCGAGGGTTTAGTGCAACAAGCAAGATTTTCAGGAAGAAGATGAACATTAATTGAAAGAGAATGTATGGCACTTGGAAAAGAAAAGAAGTAGAGGAAGGAGGAGATGGTAATGCAAATAGGAATGGCACATGCAACCACATGACATGCAAGGAAAACCACAACCAATGACATGCAAGGGAAACACCACAACACATGATAAGAAGGAAAACAATATGACAAGAGGCACAAATGCAATATGGTAAAAAGCAAAACAAAGAAAAAAACCCAATACCAAACCAAAGAGGCCAAGCATGACAAAACCCACAAGACTTTGGATGAGGTCAAATTGATATATTGCCCAAAAGGGGAAGTTTACATCCGGGTGTTACAACCTCCACCACTACAAGAGGATCTGTCCGAGATCTAGGAATTTGAAAGAACTCCGGATTTCCCGAGCGGAGGTGATCCTCGCGCTCCCGGGTAGCTTCCTCGAGAATGGTGTGACCACTTCACTTTCAGGAATTTGATTGACTTCTTGGGTCTTGGCCGGTTTCTTCAAGAATAAAGGGGTGCTCATGGTAAGAGATCTTCTTGAAGGTCAATCTCTTGAAGTTGATAGTCGTTCAGGAGTCTTGAAGCACTTCGGAAGCTGTGATGAAACACATCGTGCGGTTTGCAAAGTTGGATGGAAGCTCAAGTTGATAGGCGAGATCGCCTCTTTTCCCAATGATCTTGAAAGGACCCGGTTATCTGGGGCAAGCTTCCTTTGATTGGGCGGCAGTACCTTTCATTGGAGAGGCGGGGTAGACATGGTCTCCGATTTCAAAAGCCATCCCAGTTGCTTATCATCATAATAGCTCTTAAGGCGGATTCCGGGCTTTGAATTCTCACGAATGACCTTGCACATTTCTTACATACGTGATCAAGTCATTGCCAAAGTTGGCGTTCACCATTCTCGAGACCAATTGAGAGAACGGCACTTTACGCCATAGAAATTTGAATGGGGCCTTGCCCGAACTTCGCTTGGAAGCTGTTGTTGTAAGGAACTTCGGCATAAGGAAGAAATCTTCCCCTTCATAGAAGGAAATGACACAAGCCACGAGCATATCTTCAAAATTTGATTAACTAAGCTCGACTTGGCCACTTGTTTGAGGATGGAAAGCTGTCTTTGAAAGCGAATGTTGGTGCCCATGGCCCGAAAAGAATCCCGAACTTGGAGGTAAAAATGCTGCCCGCATGCGAAGAGATCACTTGTGGAATGCCGTGCAAAAGACAATCCAGGTGTATAGCTCGCCAAGGAGCTGCGGATGGATTCTTTGATAGGAAAAAAATGAGCCACTTTAGTAAGCTTGTCAATGACAACGAAGATAGCATCATTTCCCGCTTGGACTTTGGAAAGCCGATCCCAAGTCCATTTCAATATGATCAAACTTCCATTCAGGAATAGCAAGAGGTTGAAGGAGACCGGCTGGTCTTTGGTGTTTCTTTCACTCTCCTGGGAACATCACACTCATTCACAATTGAGCAATTTCGCTTCATTCAGTCCACCAATATTCTTGAGGTCATGGTAATCTTCCACTTCGGGATGAATGGATAGAAAGCGAATTGTGAGCCTCGTTCATAATGACTTTTAGATCACCCTTGGAACCACAATCCGGTCCTCAAAAAAGTGTCTTTGTCATCAACATGGGCACTTGTACTTGGAAATGCCCTTTCAATACCACGTTTACTTTCTTCACCATGGCATCCAAAAGTTGAGCCTCCAATCTGATCTTCCAAAGTAGGAGACTATGAGGTTGGCAAAAAGCCGGGAACAACGAAGATTACTTGGAAAGATTCCAGGAGATCCGGTTGAAAGGGCTTGAGGATTAGGCATTGCGATAGCTTTCTGCTCAAAGCGTCTGCAATGACATTGGCTTTGCCGGGTATACTCAATACTTGGGTTGTACTCTTGAATCATTTCGACCCATCAGTCTTTGAGGTTGAGGTTAAGGTGAGTGAAGATGTACTTGAGACTCTTGTGATCGGTGAAAATGTCACTTTCCTTCCCAACAAGAGATGTATCCACGTAATCAAAGCATGGACAACTGCCCAAACTCAAGATCGTGAGTGGGGTAGTTCTTTCGTTGGGCTTCAATGGCGAAGGTATAAACAACTCTCTTCTCTTGCATTAACAACACGAGACCTCGAAGAAGCATCCGAAAACTTCATAAGGCTTGGATTCATCGGGAGGAGTCGAGCAGGGGTGGCGGTTTCTCTTTGAGGGTATTGAAACAACGTCACACTCGGGAGACCGGACATACTTCACCTTACGGGAAAGGTTGGAAAGAGGCTTTGCAATCTTGGAGAAGTTCTCCAGCGAATCTTGACAATAACCAAGACCAAAAAGCTGCGGAGCTGCTTGACATTACGAGAGGTTCCCAATTCACAATTGCGGACACCTTCTCGGGATCAACAGCGATGCCCTTAGCGAAGATGATATGACCAAGATAAAGCACTTCATCAAGCCAAATTCACATTTGGAGAACTTAATAGAATTGATACTCTCGGCTTGTCTGCTTCGCAAATGTTTGGCATGATCCTTCTTATTCTTGGAAAGACCAAGATATCATCAAGATAGACCAAGGCGAATTCATTGGTGTAGGGTTGAATATGAAGTTCATCATCCGAGAGAAAGTTGGAGGAGCATTGGGGCGAAAGACATGACG
This sequence comes from Aegilops longissima, assembly GCA_021605205.1. Lineage (NCBI taxonomy): Eukaryota > Viridiplantae > Streptophyta > Magnoliopsida > Poales > Poaceae > Aegilops > Aegilops longissima. The sequence goes on from JAHIAM010020761.1 coordinate 7,066, forward strand.
TATATTCATAAGAACCAAAGCTTTTAGAATCTGTCTTGGGAATATCTTGTTCACGAATCGAATCTGATGATACCCCATCTGAAGGTCAAGCTTAGAAACTTATCACCTTTGAGTTGCTCGAAAAGCTCATTGATGTTGGGAAGTGGATACTTGTTCTTGATTGTCTTCTTATTCAATGGGCCGAATCGGCGCAAATCGGTCCGTCCATCCTTCTTCGGACAAAAAACACCACAACCCCAAGGAGATGAACTTCGATCGATCAAACCGGCGCTCTTGTTCATCGAGCTGCTTCTTCAATTCCCTCAGCTCATCAGGTCCAAGCTTGTATGGGCGCTTACAAGCGGGTTCGATGCGGGCTCAAGATCGATCTTGAACTCAAGCGGCCGATGAGGAGGCATCGGAAGCTCTTACGGAAAGACATCTTGGTACTCTGGCAATGGAATCGAGAGATGGCATTCAATTCGCCCTTCTCATTGAGAAAACAACGAATAGTTTCATCACGAGGGCATAGATGATCACATCATTAGAAGAATGAGTCAATTGAATTTCCACAGCAGCACAATCAAGTGAGCTTTGTGCTGATAAAGCCGATCCATTCAGAATAAGATCAATGTCAGTCACCAAGAACCACGGTTTAGAAAGAAACCTATAATCACCCATCTTGATAGAAACATCCGGGACATAAACATTAGATGTCATTTGCTTGCGGGGACACAATCTTCAACGGAATAGGAATCTTTTCCGTCACAAATTCATGCTTGCAACAAAAGGTCTCGAAATGAAAAGCGATGCACGGTATCAAATAAGACTTTAGCGAATATCATTAGCGAGAGATTACCCATTAGCATCGAAGAATCCTCTTTGAGCTGCATTCATCATATTGACCTTGGCATACTTTGGATTATGCTTGACCCTTGCATTCTTGGAAGATTTCACGGAGGAGGGCGGGGCGCCTGGTTGAAACACTTTTGCATAGTGACCCTTCTGCGACATTTGTTGCAAGTGACCTCGAGAAGCGGACGGTGGTAAGGAGCACTTGACCTTGGAGCTTGAGCATTAGACTTGTTACGATAGCTTGGGTTGGGTGGGTGGGAAGATCCACGACCACCAGTTCTTCTATTTGGTAAGGTGGCCAGACGGAGGAGAGATAAAACCTGCGCTTGGCTGCCACTTGAGAGGGCGAGGAGGACTGAGCTGCATCCCTGATTCTCTTCTTAGAAGCCTCGCATTTGAGCTGTGCCTTCTTGCTTGAGTGCCATGTTGTAGAAATCATCATACTTATCGGCTCAAACAGCACAGAGAGGTAATTGCAGATCTTCTCGGACCACCTCGAACTAATAGATCATACTCCTTTCATCGGTACATCTTGCTTAGCAAAGCAAGCGAGCTTACAGGCCGGATATTGTATTGATAGACAGACAAGGTGCCTTGCTTGAGATTGCGGAACTCCTCCGCTTGCTCTCAACAACACTCTTGGGATGTGATGAGCTGGAAATCAGGCGGAACTCATCCCAGGTAATGACACGACCTCCTCTGGAATCTTTGTATTCTTGGAACCACTCAGCAGCTTGATCCTTGAGTTGAAGCGATGCAAACTTGACAAAGTCCTCGGTGCGACATTGCTACAGTCAAAGTGCTTGCAGATATCCACTAACCAATTCGGCGTCATTGCCTCAACACGGCGAAAGACTTGGCTGATTAGCGAGGCGGCGAGAAGTAGCAAAGTGTGGCTGATGGATGCCTTGACCTTGATTGCCTTGATTGCCTTGATTGCCTTGATTTCCCCTGATGCGTTCTTGCAAGAGCTGCAAAATCATCGAGCATTGGCATTGGTGGCTGCCATGATAGCTTGCCGCTTACGGAAGCGGAGGTGGAGGTGGAGGTGGAGGATTCGGCGATCCCCATCATTGCGATCCGGATTGAGGCGTTGGCGGAACCATCTGAAGAGGTGACATCCGCTAGTACTTTGATAGACAAATGAATAAGTAGAATCAGCGGATAGAAATTGCAACATATAGTCTTCACAATAAACATTGAACAAGAATGAGCGAATGAATTCAAAGTTAATCACCACCGTCCATTAAAGTGAAAGCCACTTAGATAAAGATATGGAAATAACCTCGGTGAGAAACAATTGAATATCATAACTGAAAACAAAAGGTTGGCTTCTAGTGAGCGGAACAAACACATGATAGAATTTAGCTCAAAGTGTTACGTGGTGGGGCCCCACGGACCTGACGTATAGCGGGCGTCACGAATGACTAACAAGGCGTCCCGAATCAGCATAGCCAAAGTTCTTTAAGGCGTCTAGCGACCCTTTATCTCGCCGTGAATGGGCGGACCACTAGGCGTTGAACCCCAATCTCAAATCATACATCATGGGAAAGAATATCACATAAGCTACTAGAATTCCCACCTATAAACTCCGAAACTTTCGGTTATGCAATCTGGTGTTGGGGATCGGGGACACAAAATATATCACCCAAACTAACAATACCTAGATCCAGTGTATCCATCGTCAACACATAACCAAGAAATCCTCGGAAATAAGTTACCTCGACCTTGAAAAACATCCGTTATGCAAGTCATGGCAATACTCCCTTTTCATACGATCTTGGGCTATCAAAGGTTATCTCACAACAACTGCACAAAGAGATTTCGATGTCGGCAAAAACTCGGGTATTCGAGGCTCAGCGATAAAATTGTGGCGACAACACCGGGAGCTCAACTCCCGGGACACTGCCACAACCCTAAATGTCGGGAGGCACCAGAACAATGTTCTCGTCACAAAACCATCGAGCGATTCCAGATACCCGTGATCCTAAAAAAAATTTTGCGAAATTTGAGAGAGAGTCAAAACTCTCGTGGATACCTCACGGAATAGAAGGAATGAGGAAGTAAAAATCCTACTCTCGATATATATAATCCTAAGACTCAAAACATTTTCCATTCTAGACTCAACAAGCGTCAGCAAACAATCAAGTAGGGGCTCCTAAGTGGGGAAGGCTACGATTACCAACTTTTACGCCCCGATGCGGCTATATCTCCCGTGTCGAGAGCCGACTTAGAAACATAACCGCATTGAAAGCAATGCTAAGTGAGGTAATCTTCACACAACCCATGTAATAATTAAGGAAAGATACATAGTTGGCTTACAATGCCACGTCACGTACATAATTAACCATACATCATTGAGTACACTCAAGGTCGACTAGGAACCAAAATAAGAAGATACCCCAAATGCTAACACAGATCCCGAATGTCAGCGGCACCACTCTGATCATCTGGAAGCGACACATAGTAGCGACCACGTTCCTCGTCGAACTCCCACTTGAGCTCGGTGGAAACATACTCGGCCTCATGGAACCCAAGCGTGTTTGGAAGTATCACGTGAGTCAAGGGACTCACAATCTCACACCCTGAGATCAAAGACTATTTAAGCTAATAGGAAGGGCAAAGTAGTAAAGTTGAGCTCACAAGCGACTAGCATATATGGTGGCTACATTAAAAGGCGGAGAAGAGAAGCAAAGCACGGTATGGTAGTAGATCAGAAGTGATCTGAACTACTCGGACATAACTCCAACACCGTGTTCACTTCCGGACTCC